>JAAAYG020057135.1:0-10381 GCA_009936455.2 Tomocerus minor
TGCTTGTGAGGTAATGAACGTTTCCAAGTTACGACCAAAATTCTTATCAATTTTGTCGATTATTTTTTCGGCCAAATCTTGAATTTTTGGGTTCTTCTCAAGTCGGTGTGAATAAGGCTTGAACATCTCGTTTAATTTCAAACGGACTTTTTCAAGAACATCGACAGCTGGATTCATTTTTTCTTTCCAGGATTGATCTACATCAGTGAGAAGGTCTTTTAAGAAAGAGTCATGATGATGTTTTAGTTTTTCTTCTGACTGTCCATTAGCTGAAAAAACCTTTTCCATAATTTCTTCATAGTGTTTTAATTTGCCATTAAAATATTCAGAGAAAGCTTTGTTAACTTCGCTATAGTCGACTACATTACTTTCTTCAGAACAATTAGAGTGTTGAATTTTCTGAGCTGCATTATCATCAATGTCATTAAAAAGCATTTCCAGAGCTTCCTCGTAGCTTAATAACAACGAAGAAGGATTTTCAATTTTGTACTTTGCAACGGTTGTTTCGATTTTGGTTCTCGTATCCCTAATAATGTTCCCTTTTTGTTTACGGAAATGGTTCAGTCCTCCAGAATAAAGAACTTGGGCTGCCTGGGTTTCAGCGATTTGCAAAATGTTTCCAATTTTTTCATCTAAATTATCGACACTCAAATTAGGATCTGAATTTCTTTTAGCGTGCTTAGATGCACATACAGCTTCTTCTTCCAATCTGGTACATTCTTCTTCCGATAGTTTAGTTTGAATCAATGCCTGAGATTTTTCACTCTGGTGAGAAAATACCTCAGAATTATTGCCAGCATTATCATCGACGTCTGCCATTTCAACATCTTCATCCAGCAATGATTTGTCTGGAAATTCTTTGACATTATTCATGTCATTTAAATTCGAGTTTTCTTCCTCTTCATATGTGTCCATAGCTTCGTCTGGTTCGTCCAAATTAGTTTCCAGGCATGTCAGTTTGTGAAAACTATCGACAATGTCAGGTACAAAAAAATCCATTCTTTGAATTAATGCTAACCCTTGTAAATTCATTGCTACAGTTCCTAATTTTTTCACAGGTAAATCGTCAATGTTCAGTACTTCTTCAGTCAGACTTTTCAGCTGGCTAATAAAACGTTTGTCTTCCAAATGAAGTTGCCCATGTTCGTCAACAACAGGGGAATCCGGCTTTTTCAATAGAAAACAATCTTTACTCCGAATTTGGTCAAAATCCTCTTGGTGCATACTGTTCGTTTTCGTTTGCATGACTTTTGAAAGATACGTTAAAGATTTATCTTTCCCACATTTAAATTTCGATTCTTCTGAGCTAGTAAAATCTCGAAAAACAAAAAGGAGGTGTTGGAAAACCGCATCTCCAGGCCCAAGCTTTTCCGGAACAAGTTTGTTATTGCAATTCATTATTGCATTTCTGAGACTCAGAATCCTTGTAATCTGTTTTTAAATAATAATGCTTTATTGCAGAATTTAATGGAAATGTGTTAAAATTTGTTCACTGCCGGCTACCTATGGGTATTTTGCAATTATTATATTGCAATCAAAAATATGGAAAATTGTAGGAATTTTTTTAATGCTCTTGAAATAAATGAAATTAAAAACAAAAACGTTAACAATCTTCCCCATTCGTGAGGGGCACCTAGGTATTTAAAATTTCCAATTTTCCGTATGACTAAAAACTGATGAACAAAAAAAAGTTTCCGTTTTTACCACCTATTTCTCCAGGATACTGGAAAGTCATACAGTTCTAACTTTTTGCTAGGACCATGTTTGGGGTCACAGGAAGTTTTCAAAAAAAATATTTTTTCATCATTTAACGGATAAAACAAAAAGTAATGAATGGGTCACAGGAATTTTTCAAACTTTTTTTATTTTCGAAAATTTCCTGTTATTCCAAATATAACCCTAAAAAGATTTGGAGCAGTTTGACTTTCCAGTATCCTGAAGGAATGGGTGGTGAAAACGATAACTTTTTTGTTCATTAGTTTTTGTGTTATACTGAAAATTGGAAATATTAAATACCTAGGTACCCCTCATGCATTTTAAAAGCAAGTCTAAAAACAAATATAATTGATAGCCGACATTATTATACAGTATGGTAAATTGAGATTTGATTTGAACCTCGGAAGCTGAATGAAAGGGTACCTACGTAGAATCAGTATGGATATTATAATTATCTTTGGAATAGAATTGTTACAAATATTAAAATCTACTGAGGAAAATAGGAAGATTTTCTAATGTGCTTCACTTACATCAGGGAAGGCTGAGTCGGGGGTGAATTGGCTGTAAATTAAAGTAGAACAGAGAAGACACATCACAACTTCCATTCCTGGAGTAACTTCGTCCATATTTATATCCAAAAGTAGCACAACGACATTTTCCGTTTTATTTTCATCACAGGGCTTTTTAAGTCGAAAAAGGCGAGGCCACATATTAATCCCCTCCCGAAAATATTCACGACTCTTTCCTTTTTCGTGTAACGCAAATCCAGTTAGACTTTTGGTCTTGACGAGTCCATCCATCCATTTATGAGACCCTTCTTCTTCACATCGTAAATATTCTGCCAAAACATTCACCAAAAACGATTTTCCTGAATTTCTATCCCCAAGAATTCCTACAATGGCCAATTTACTGTCTCTCAGGTCCAACTTGTTCAGATATTCAACCCAATTATGAGCCACACTAACCATGGTACCATTAGCGCTGCTATACGCTGTTTTTATTGGGCAAAATGCGGTAGTGGTCGACATTGCTGTAACAAACCTGCAAAACAAAAATTAAAATAATTAAAATTAAGACTTCACCTGAAATATTATGTTAACCAACACACACACATATTCCCAATCCTCAATCAAACTTAAATCCACAATGCAGGGGAACGGATTTGCATTGATAAATAGGAAATCACAAATATGAATGCATTTATGCAGCTACCTTTATTTTTATAGATGAGCTTTAATTTAAAATAAATAAAATTGGACGCTCAATTAATACATAGAACACAAATATTAATTAATTTCACATTTTATTTTTGAAATTTTTCTGAAGATGTTAATTACATTGCAATGACATTCCGTATTTTTGATAGAATTTTCATAGGATGACGATTTCGTATTTTACTTATAAAAACTTTATAAGTTAACAGTCATAAAAGACTCGCCAAAAGTTAATATTATATTATTATGTCATTAAAAATTTACAAATAACAGTAGATGCAAAAGGTGGGAAAATTATATTTTTTGCAATTCGCAATCTGGACATGGTTTTCCATCTGTGTGAGTTTTCTTGTTGAGTTTCTCCGTTATGTCATTAAGCATATCCAAAACCTTCTTCCTAGCCAGACGAATATGTTCACGTCCAATAACATCAATTTCATCCAGTTTCATTTGGTACTTTTCTGCTTTGTCGAACAACGTCCGGTATAAACGGGTAAAATGCTTGCCCTGAAAATTTTCCACTTCCTGTTCTAATTCTTCAGCCTTTTGTTTCATGTCTTCTACATAGACTTTGGTGGAATCTTAAAACAAAATTAAATAAATCTGTGAAAAATTTCCTGTATTTATAGCGCATATATTACATAACGTCAATAGTATCAAAACTCTGAAGACTTTAATGCTGAATTATTTACTTAATGCAATTAGTATCGATTAAAACTACCACAGTAGAGAGAAGATACACAAACTGTAGCATACAGAAATAATCTAAATAAAAATAATATAAAATTAACAGTCAACTAATTAGTCCACCTTTAATTTTACATTTAATTTTAGTCTGTAATTTTACAACGTAAACCAAAAAACTGAAACAAACCAAACACTGAATGTAAGCAGTGTTGGGTTTGTTTCAATAAAATATTAAATTACGACTAATAGTGACTTTTGTACGTCACTGTCACAGTATTTTTATATTAGCACAAGTAAGCATGTTTAAAATGAGATTTTTGTTTACTTATAGTAACATACAGCATTATAATCTTTAAAATTCACTTAGAAAAATCAATATTTTTGGTTTTCAATTAAAAACAGCAATGAAAAGTCTCTTATACTTACAGATTTATTCTAATTTCCAAAATAATACAGTCATTAATATCAACTATTTTTGTCAATACGGCTCCGATATTCCAATGTAATATTAAAGGAGTAGTAAATGTCAGAAATACTTACCACCTCCACCGTCTTGTTTAGCAGAACTTGTTTCGAATTCTTGTCTTATCTTGGTTACTGTAATGAGTTCAGCCTCAAGTTTTGATTTAATGTCTTTCATTCGCTTTTCAGGATCATAGTTGGTCCATTTAGCCATTTCCATTGCAGTCTAAAAGTGCATTTTATTCCAACTTAAAACTTAACGCGATTTAAGTTACTTTTTTATTTTATTTTTGTTGCTTCAAAACCGAAGTTGCTTATATGAACACGGTAATCGAAATTCAACGAAAAAATTAAATAAGTATAACATTAGAATATTATTAAACAAAAAAGTTTGGTTGGAATAAATGATTTTGTAATATTATAGTTGCTTGTAGATCCATTTACTGCCATAATGTTCAAATGCAATTCACAAATCGTGATAACCTTATTTAAAGGAAATAAACTTGATACCTATAGTATCGATATTTCATCTACGTAGAAATCACTAAAGTAATTTAGGAGCATTTCAGTATATTATTACTATTACATATCATTTTGCTGTGCAAATGTGAAAGCACAAAATCCTTCCACAAGAATTGATTTAATATACGGGTCGCGGGTAACCCTCTTCTGCGGCATATGAGGCAATTATGAAATTATGATTATGCCTTTTAATTTTATGACTATAAAATATATGCACATGTTTTTCTAAATCACAAGAAAAATCAAGAAGAGACTATAAAGCATTTACAGTACCATAGGCAATTTAAAAATTAGTTAAAATATTTTAAAATGCCAATTATATGTCAAATATGTGGTAAACCAAAGCAATGTCAGGCAAAAATGAAAAAACTTACAAATAGTGATCCGCCAAAGCGATAAACCAAATTAAGTTGAGGTTGACAGATGAGAATGCTTTCCGCTCTCCGCCGTTTTCAGTCTTACAGTTGATAGTTGACGCAGTTAAACTCGGTAATTTGCAATTCAAAAGTACTCTTGTTAAAAATTTTCAACTCCGAAAATACTTGGGAAATCATAAGCAACTGGTACTGGCAATGGCACCGGTAAACTGAAAATTACGCAAAATATTTAGCATTTTCTATTTTTAAACAATTCACTACTTTTACCTAGAAAATTATAACAAATTAGTTAATTGAAAAATATATTTGTAGCCAGGAAATTCAAAATTGATTTGGAAGGGGCTTAAGATAACATTATTTTATTTAGCTCTAATCCTTAGCATTAGGGGAGGGGGGATGCAGCCTCATTCCTGGACACGATACAACCAGGGATAACAGAATAACTTGTACATAATGTTCATAAAATTCAAGAATTATTTTAATGAAATAAAAAAATTATGAAAATAAAAAGTGAGGTTTCTATTTTGTAGGGCGCTGGGGTGCCCACTCCACATGCTGCTCAATAGAAGCAACACTATTTTAAAAATTGATAAGGTAATTTTGTGAGGAATGAGCATTTTTAAATATGTGAGGGGGAAGGGGCGAAATGTTCAAAATTTTACCCATTCAAATGTTGATGTCTATGTGTATGTCCAGTATGTCGTTTTAAGAAAGGCGGTTGATTTAGGCGTGATTTGAGTTTAAATGTCAAAAATTCAAAACTCAGAATTGAATAACAGACGAACCAGCATTGCACACGCGATGAAATGGAAGTGAAATAGGCAGTTGCAATTGCAATGTAATGCAGTGAGCACTAAGCACACAGCCCGCACTGCGAGCATCTCAGCCAGGGTTTCATCATTACTTTCAGAATTGCTGTGGATAAAATAGTAGTGGTGGGTATCAAGGGCGTAGCCAGGAAATTCATTTGGGGGGGGGGGGCTTGAGAAAATTGTCGATAATATCTAGTGTGTTTTCAAAAAAGAGACAATAATATCTAGCATTTAGTGGGATTTCAGATAATTATCGATAATATCTAGTGTGTTTTCAGAAAATTTGGGGGGGGGGCTTAAGCCCCAAAGCTCCCCCCCTGGCTACGCCCATGGTGGCCAGCACCTAGAAAATATAATTTATTGTCCCCATGAACCCATTGCATACTCTGTCAACATATAATATATTTATATATTTTGTTTTGATGTCAATTTTTACTGTTTTCAGGGTCGGACATGCAAGAATTTATCGAGAGATGTTTGTTTTACAAAACAAAATACACGTTTTAGTACAACAGATATTTTATTGCAGATAGAATATGAAGAAATTGGTTTACGGGGAGGACCGTTTTTTCTTGCAACTTATTCTTTCCTTGGAAATGTACTTTTTTGCCTTCTTTTATGATTATCTAATTGAATTAAGCATATTGAACCTATTACTAAAACATAAAAATTATTTTTGTGTAACTATTGCATTGGTTTATTTTGAAAATCTTAAAATTAGTGATAACTATATCTGATAATATTATAGATGGTAAGTAATGTGCTTGCTTTCGGACTGGTGATGATTCAAGTTAGTATGCCCTGAAATAATGGATAAATATATAATATTCAGAGGATCTGATATGGATATCCATTTAGTTGAGTTGAATGGTAAATAAATGTTTGACAACTAACGAAATCATGTCCAAAAATTATTCTCTATTGTTCAATTAATGAATTTCTTTGATAGGTAGTGTATTAATGCGCATTGTTATTTCTTGAATATTAGTGAATATAAACACTACCATATGCTATATGCTAAATATTATTAGCTAGATGTTTAGTGAAACAAGCTAATAACCAAAAACAACGATATGTGTACTGAAGTAGTTTCACATAGTTCTTAATATTAATTATAGGCTTCATTTAAGTTGAAAAATTAGTTAAAACCCTATGAAAAACTAAAAGTACATATAGGTACTTATAATTTCAATTCGAGAAATAATAAAATGTATTAAGTAATCGGTTTACTTTTTTATTGCAACATGAAAAGCTATGTGATATGGTATCCACCATTGACAACAATGGATTGCCCTGTGATCGTGGTTGTCATATCGGACATGACAAACAATGTCGAATTGACAATATCGTTCATGTCGACGTAGGGCTCTCCTGATGGAATTCTGCTGACGTATCGCACTGCATTTGGATTTGTGGTATCCCTTAAGTCGACACCGCTGGTCATGTCAGTCTGCAGTGTTCCAGGATTAATGGAGTTGACACGAATTTTATGTGGACCCAGTTCAACGGCCATCAATTTGGTCATTTTGTCTAAAGCAGCTTTCGTGGCACTATAAGCGCATACAATAGGAAAAGACGCAACTGCAGCCTGGAAAACCCAAATTAATAAATATTGCGCAACATTGAATTAAATTTTTTCTCTCAATTAAAGTTTGATTAATATTTTTAAATTTGGTAAGTGTCACTGGAAATTAAATTACCGTAAATTTATACATTTATAATTATTATTACAATTAATTATATATTAATTGAAATGTTAGGGTATGGTTTTGTTTCATATATTTACAAGTACAGAGGTAATTTTACATGTTGATTGAAGGATTTGAAGTTTATACATGTAACTTACTTGAGAGGACATGTTGATAATAGAACCTCGTATGCCACTGTCAATCATTTTTTGAGCTACTACTTGACTGACATTTACAACGGCCTTTAAGTTGATGTCAAATTGCCTTTTCATAATTATTGCATTTAATTATTCGGAATTATAACCAGTGAATAGTGAATCTTCATTAACGAATATTTTTGAAACATGCTCAAAATTAATAAAACATATTTACCTGTCAAAATTTTTTGGCGTTATTCCCATGAAATTTTCCTGTTCTACCACCCCAGCATTATTTATAAGACAATCTAAAGGAGGCAGGTCAGATATTTTATTTCTTGTCGCTGACCAATCGCTGATGTCCACTTGAATCGTTGTAATTCCAGGACATTCTTTTGCAAGTGAAGCTAAGGTGCTCTCAGTTTGGGACAAAGCAAAAATAATCGCCTCGTATTTATGTAATCTTACACATAACGCTCGGCCAATTCCTTTGAAGGAAGAAAGATTAGTATTGTAAATGCTGTAGATTACAGGTTAGACAGATACACACAAAAAAAGTCTCGAAACTCATCTCAAATACATACACAAAATAAATGATCATAAAGTCAGAAGTATATAGTATGGCTTACAATTGCTTTTTCTGGAAAATAATTTCATTGTAAATTACAAATTAAAGAATCTGTTTACCTCGACCAGCTCCGGTAACCAGAATTTTCTTCCCTTTAAAATGCTCGTTAAATGACATTTCTAATTATTTCTCAGCTTTAAATGATACTATTTATCACTGACTGAATTTCCTGAGAATCCTCCAAATACACCCAGACCCTGTTCTGGACAAATGTTCATTGTTTCACAAATATAATATACGTACGTAATCAGTATAATCATTAGTCGGATAAGATAATGAAAAGCTGTAAATTCCCATGTGTTACATAATTTTAATTATCCCCATATTACTAACGGGGATCACAATAACAAATTAACAAATATTGATATTTACCAACAAATTATTGTTAGATATTGAGAAGATGTACCATTTATATCTGTTTATGATTTTAATACCTATATATTTTGTATTCAAAACTATACCTAACTTGTTAATTGGATTATCTTCTGATGGGTTTATTGTGACAAGCTAAAGTGAAAAATGTCAGACCTTGCTAATTGCCGTCAGTTTAATAAGGCTTTCAAATCAGAAGCGCTCTTAAAATTGTGCAATATTGGAATTTTATAACAGCACGAATATTGGTTCATTCACTGCAGGATTGTAATTGCATGAAATTTGCCAAACTGGAATAAAAGTCACATACATTTAAATGTTCCGTCAATAATTGTTTTCAAAGCGTGGATACGTGGACATTACAGTTTTTAAAAACACAGAATATTATCATGAAATCCAAGAAAAGGTTTGATGGAAAATAGGAACAAGAGAAGGAAATTTGATGGAAAAAAGGAATAACTACCTATGCAAAAAAACGTTCCGCCCTTCACATTCATATTGTTGCCATTACCCATACACAGGTAATTAAGGAGTATATTATATATAAATATATTATAGTATAGCATCTTACTATTAATTTAATCTATCTTCCTAGATTGTACGGCTTTCATGTGTATGTTACCTACAATTTATAAAGTAAGCATATTTAAATTATTGAAATTTGTTTTAGGCGACGTCAAATTAATAATTTTCGTTCAACTTTCGCCATGTAATTAAAACTTTTTCTACTCCACTATCAATGAAAGCGAACAAACGATTGAGATAGTTGACACAGTTGAGAGCACTGTGTTGTGTATACAATGTTAAAGGATTTTGCTCTTTTAAATAGAGAACAACTAAAAATTACTAGGTATATACTAAATTATATTGAATTAAACTGTTCATAGAATAGTCTCAATAGCCTCAAAAGTCTGCATGCTTTCATTGATAGTCAAGTCGAAAAGTATTAATTGATTTTAAATAATTAATAGTTTTGATGCCACTTAAAATGAATTTCAACAATCTAAATTCGTCCACTTGTAAATTTCAGATAAGTAATAATGGAAAAGGATTTTCAATCTTAATTACATAATGTAAATGAGCGTACCAATTAAGAGGAAGTGAAAACATTAGCAAAGAGCAATGAGATGCAATGCTTTTCTATTTAGTTCATTGTGAGTTTCAGGATGGGTTGCCTTTTTAACGGAAATCGCCGCGCAATGGAATGGTCGCTTAAGGACCAGCCAAACGTTATAATGAAAAATGAAAAGTTGAGGGGACTGTTCTATTTGATGAAATATTTCCATGTTATATTCTATCTCTTGTATTTTTATAAATTTTTCAGTTTTTTTTTTTGAAAATCCCTAAAGGGTTTTGTGATTGATGAATGTAAAATTATGAATTTGTATCTTCCTATAAGTCAATTGAAATTATTTCAATTTTAACACTACTCAGAAAACAATAAAAGTTTCCAAAATCATCATTTCTTTCAAGATTGAGAATGTTGTGCATGATTTATTGATTTTGTTAAGAAAGAATGAAGTCAGTACCAAACTCATACTTTCATGTCCAGTAGTCTCAGATCCTCTGGGATTCTCTATTTATTTTCACACATATTTACTCGGATTATGGAACAGTTTTTTGACGGCAGCAAACTCGTAATTAAAATACCAATTAAGAAGGAACGCAATTAGAGTAAACAGGCAAAATTTATACTTCACAATTTGAAAGGCGGTCACTAAAATCGGTGAAATCTCGACGATATCCGTGTGTGAAAAGTGCTCACA
>JAAAYG020057146.1:0-10380 GCA_009936455.2 Tomocerus minor
ATGCGATTTTTGGAGTAAATCATCGATTTTTCACCTCCGCTACTTTGTTACAGCCGTTTTTGCAATGGTTTATTTACAAAGTAGGTATTTAAAATTTGAAGGAAGGAGTTTGGATTATACTGCATGGAACTTCTATTAGTTACTAAATTTCTATCGATTCAAAACTCAAGATTTAAAGTTTGCAATACCTATAACATATTCATAGACATACTGCTTGGAAAATGACATGGCATGGATCTGGAGACGGATACTGTAGATGAAGTGTGAATAGACGGACAGCATTTCACTGTTCGTACTGCAGGAAATTATTTTGGCAATTTGGCATAGAAGCAGTTAAAATTCCATATTAATTGGTTTCACTATCAAATGCAATTTTTATGTAGAAACGACATCAATATTTTTAGATATAATTTTGGGATATTTTATTAAGAACACAATGGTTATTTTGATGACCCGTTTTTTCACTTTGACTATTCGAATTTCAAATATATATGTTACTTATGTAATAGAAATAGCCATTTATATATTGACTAATATTGATTTTTAACTTGGAGAATGGAAAACCAATTCGTCTGCATAATAAAGATTATAAGTAGTTAGACGCTGCGAACATAAATAACCTATGAAGACAACCTGCCTGGGTCAGGTTGTCTCAGGTACGTGTAATTATTCTGCTGATTCTCTTTTTAAGTTGAATACTCCTGGATATAATTATAATGTACTTATATCAATGTGTTCTTCGCTAATGGTAATCATGCGTCATATTGATTAGATGAAGATGTCTTTTTCAGAGTGAGTGGATTGTGGATCACAGTTAAATATATCCCTATACAGAGGTAATATAATTGGTAGTATGCAATTACGCAAGTACTCAGTGTATATACTGAGTACTTGCGTAACATATGCTATTCTCGGCATGTATCAATCACCTTGCTACGAATTAATCATAAAACGTAAGAATGTGAGATAAGAGCGGGCTTTATCACCAAAACCAATTATATTGACCATGTCGATGTTAGGTTAGATAGTAGCTAAATTGTTTATTTATACAATTTTAAAATTGAGATACGGGTAACTGATTGAGAGTCATTTGAGTCATATAAATATAGTCATTCGTAATATAATATCTATAGATATAATAATGTATTATAATGTATATGCTTGCAAATATATTCCATGATATGACATATTCATACATCAAGTATGAATAAAATCACGTAAATAAAAATGATATTAATTGTTCATTGTCCAGAATTTAACAATCCCTATTAATATAGATAGTTGACAATGGTTTCGTTTTTTAAAATACATTTTTATGCTCGCGATATATTATTTGGCTCGGGCAAGGTTGCGTAATTAATTTGACTGGACAGGTGAAAACTAAACGATATTACCGAACCGATAAGCTATCCCCACATTAGATACATACAAATAAACACTGGTTCCAAAAAGAACAGCTACACATACTAATTCATATATAGTGCCCGGATTTTTATTATTCACGTTGAATCTCAACAGAAAATATCAATCCATTTAATTGGGAAAATCGCATAGGAAATACGGACAGAGACCATGGCAAAAACTAATGAAAGATAAACTGAACTTCATTTATAGGAATAAGCTAAGTAGAAAGAAATACCAAATTGCAGCCATGCAGGTAAATTCGATTTTTTCGGGGATTTCGATTCATTAACTCCGAAACCTGGGAGCGAGCTCAGTGGAAAACGGGACTTTTTACCGTTCGTCTGTGGAAATCAACCTGTCAAAATTAGTGAAGTAAGCTTTGTTTAGAATAAAATATAATTTGTGCAGTAGTACACGCAGAAAATAGAATGGAATATTACAAAAAAGGAACCGACAATAATTGCCGCTTTGTTCATTAAAAATTGTATAAATCTCCTCAGCCCCATTTATTTAGTTTTTTCATTTTTTCTCCGATTATTTTTCAATTACTGTGTATAGCGTGATGAATTGTTTCAAAGAATACACCCTTATTATTATTATCATGCATTCAATTTATGGCAATAGCCAGGGGGAAAAAAGAAAAAAAGAAATCCTCTTGAAGTCTACTATACCATCGTGGACACTGATTCCATACTTCTATACACGCACCGTCGCAATATTATTCACTGATAAAGAAACTAATTGGTAGATAACGATAAGCGGATTTGATATTGAATGCACAATGCCATTAGATTAGAATAGATGACATAATAATATTGGAACAATTCTCAATTCCCTGGTACTGCCATTTAGCTTTGGAATTACTTTCAGGCTTCCATTTGTACGAGAGCAATGTTGATTTTAGTGCCAAAACGAAATTTCTGAATTTGCTAGTAGTTCTACAAGATTATTATTATAAAACATGAAATTCCGGATTACAAACGGGAAATGCTACATTTCCCTTGTAGCCGTTGTGATTTCTCTGCTGAGTCCTGTTACTGGTAAATAATGTGTGGTAGTGTTATCTTAAATGAAAATTTCTACCAATTTACACTAATTAATTACATGCAATATATACTACCTATAAAATATATTTTTCAAAATAATTATTTTATTAAAAATAATTATAAAAATTAAATTATTATTAAATTATTATTTACTATAGAATATTATAAATTAGGTATTAGAATTATTTTGTTTAAATGGTAATTACTACTACTGCTATGTATATGAAGAGGGACTGACGACTAGATAGTGCCTACTGGGCCACATGTTTATTAGTTATTTTCCTGACATTAATGTTTTCACTTTTAAGGTCTCATAGATGAGGATGAGCCTTTAATCCCTATTGATGGAAACGAAGATTGGGTTACAATTAATGGGAATAAAACGGATATACACGAAGGGAAACCTAAGGAAGATGAAGAGGCGTTTCGTTTTGCAGAAATCAATCATAATGGAGGTGTGTTAATAAAAGAACGATTTTCATCAAATTTTGTCATGTTTAGATTTAATATTTGCACTAATGAATTATTGATGACAATAATTTTCAATTTCTCCACTTCCAGCTGCAAGCAGTATAATCCTTAGCGGGTCGTACCCGCAACAAATGAGGGTAGTTACAGAAGGAAATACAGCTTTTTTAGAGCTGACCTCCATGCTGGATTTTGAAAGCAGAACTAGCTACGCACTTGTCCTAACTCAAGACGGTCGACCCAAACCATTGATTTTGCAGGTCGTAGATATTAATGACAACCCGGTAAGTCACTCTGCGTCAGCAATCAGCATTCCTGAGCATGTTTCTCTATTAAATAACTACTTACCTCTATGTATAATAAACTGTTGTAAACAGGCTGTAGCAATGTAGCGGAATTTGGGCATTTTTTTATTTTATTTTGTATTTGCAATATAGCAAAATTTATCAAAAAGACAGTTATATCTCCGAAACAGAGATGAAAGTTTGAAAAAACTCTCTATAGCATTGTGGAGCAACATTCCAGAAGTCCGTGGAGATCAATAATGTCTTTCTACGTCAACAACTCTGGGAGAAATATAATTTCTCCCAAAAAAATATGACATATAATATATAGTAGATGTAGTATGATTTTTACCTGTATTTCATTATATATCCATGGAGATTTTCCGAAAAAGAGAGGATTGCTCGATTTGCGAAAATGACATAAACGTCCGCAAGTGTCCTCCTTAATGCAATGGTAGGATCCACCAAATAATTTAGTAATTGAAACCATTTTGATTTTTTTCAGCCACATTTTAATGAAACCTGCTCAAATGAGGCAAGACTATTCGAAGACCAGGTAATTGCCACATCTTAACTCAACCTCAATAACGCGGCAAACGGCGCCAAAGTGTTTCCATTTACTTATTGGGGCTTTGGTATTATTGGTATACATGTGAGGAAGTTTCGAAGTTTCTACATGGGAGTCCCGAAATAGTTTGCAAGACATAAACAACCACTCGCTCTGTAATAAATCCAATGGCAATGACATGCCTCTTGGCGTCCCGCAATATCTTGTCACAGTTTGTTTACACCCCGCCCTAAGCTGAATTTGGTCAAAAATGCGTAATTTCCTCACATGTATAGATAACGTCCACCCAAAAACCCTGAAAACACATTGGTGGTATATGTTTATTTTTTTTAAATTCTCGATAGTACTTAATAATAGTAATATAATATTAATATTATCGGATTTAGTACATAAACATTCTTGATATCTCTTAATTACTTCATATTTTTGTAGGATTTGGCAAATACTGTACTACTATGCAAATTCGTTGCCTCTGATCCAGATGCTATGGACAAGGACTATCTTCGATATTCCATCACTGTGAGTAATATTATTAACAACAAGTAACAAAAAATTAGAGAAAGATATATATATCTACTTCTATTTATCGAATTTACTAATTATTATCATATGTTGAACCTTATAAAAATTATAAATAACTCGTTGTCATTGTTGTGTATTTTGGTTTACTTCAGGCATTATATATATCTCACTTATTATCAATGATTTTTTCATGCAAAAATACATTTTGACACTTACACTTGAGTATTTCAGGTATTTATTGAAATATCTGAAATAAATGGCGGATTTGTGTCCTATTGATTTCAAAAATTTTCCTTCTCAATAAAAGTTGAGGTGAAATAATTTCCCAGAAAACTCCTACAAACCTTCTTAAAATGGAAAAAATATAATACATGCACGTACTGTAAGTAAAATTTAAGAAATATTGAAAGCCCAACACGCATGCAATAAGAAACGACTCTATGTTTTGTTTCAAACCGAAATTTTTAAAAATGGAGTTTTTTTTATATTTATCTCAAAAATTGTCATCATTTCACATTTGAAAAAGATTCAGTTCTATTACAGTTATACAGTCTATTTATAGTGCGCATTGTGTATATAATAATAGTTTATAAATTGCATTCATGCATAATAAAATTAATTTATTGTTGTTCGCTGTTGCTTTCCCCAATTTTATAGGAGACTGTTTCTGGTCGTTTCGAAAATTTTAATTTGCACTCTGAGTCTGGCGAGTTTACTTTGGAAAAAACCCTCGATTATTTGGACAGTCCTATGCACCGATTTGAAATTACAGTTACGGTAAGCAATACAGGGGCGTGGGCACCCCATTTTAATGTCACTATTTCGCGTAGAGCTCGAAACATTTTCTACTTTTAAGGTAAAAATAAGTCAAAAATAGTGTTTTTTTGCCCAAATCTGGAAAAATTTTGCAATTTTAAGATAAAAATGAGTCAAAAATAGTGTTTTTTGCCCAAATCGGGAAAACGTTTTCAATTTTAAGGTAAAAATGAGTCAAAAATAATGGTTTTCACCAACAATGGGAAAAAGTTTTTAATTTTACGATAAAAATGAGTTAAAAATAGTGCGAAAAGAGCGGAATACTATATTAAGCATATTATATGTGACAAGTGTTATATTTTGTCTTTACTAGCAATTTTCGAAATTTTAACAAAAAGCTGCCTTCTGGCCTTCGTGAATCGTAAATACCTATAGTGTTCATTATTATTCATGCGCATAATATGACGTGGTTGGCCCAAAGCTGTTCCGAGTTCTGTATGAGAAATTGAAGTATTAGTAAAACTAATTTATTAAAGTTCAGTGGAGCTCCTGCTTAATGTGAAAAGTTTTGAATAGATTTTTAAGAAAACTTAGTACCCTCAACGAATTCTTAAATTGCTTATATTATTTACATTTTCTGCGCTCAAGTTTCTAGAATTCGTAATTTAGTGTGGTGTTTCATTTCGCATAATAATGTTCTGGTTACACTAGGTGTCGATATTTTACTTACTAACAAGTAACCTTCCTTATTTGCAGGACTCGCCACTGGATTCGCCAATACACTCCACTCCAATCATTTTTACAGTAAACGTAGTAGATGTACCTGATTTGCCACCTGTCTGGAGTAGATTTAAACCATCGGTGTCTGTAACTGAGGGCGATCGCGAAACTGATCTAGTAAGTTGCAGTGTAATTTTAGTCGTAAATAAATCAACAGGGCGAACAGGGTTTTAATCATGTGTTCCATTCCAAAATTGGGAGGAACTAATACATACTAATTAAGAAGCTTAGCTTAATTGAACTTATTCTGATTGGGATGAGAATTTCACAATGAATTTTGCATCATACTGAACATCAGGTAAATGTTACACATAAAACTAGGCAAGGCATAAGATTTAACATTAGACCGAATTTTCAGTTCAGTATTAATTATTAAAATTCAATGTATCAAGACTCCAGCAAAATTATGGCAGTCTGCAGAAAAATGCACGTTCCTCGAAGGAAATATAATATTTTTCTTAAAATATGTTTGTAGTACTTTTACCGATAGAAAATAGGGAGTCGATTTTCGGGGCCCCGAAGGTTTGCCATTTTACATGCCTATTTAACATGCGTTTTTTGCACTCCTAATTAAAATTTATTTTGTAGCTTTTTGAGGTTTTGACGAAAACGACTCCCAAGTTTCCCTTTGGGCCAATTATATCCTATATTTTTTTTAAAGTCATTCTCCTGCGTTTTCTGGATTTTTCTGTTCTGCGTATTACCCACCCAACCTTAAAAGTTGATGAAATCTTATTTGGTGTTAACGGTGTGCTAATAATGCATGGTGACCAGGGATTCAATTTTCGAAAGCATTTCCAAACCCAAAATTGACAGCTAGCTTAGAGTAATAAATAATGAATTAAAAAACACGGTTCACTCATTCCATATTTATTTCTGACGACAGTTACAGACAATCGAGGCTAAAGATGGAGACATCCAAGTAAAGTGTGACTTGAACTATGAAATCGAATTTGGTAAGACTGAGTACAAATTATTATTCATGCGACATAAAATACTTATTTAAAACTATGCACGGAATTTAGAAAGATTGCTAAGTAATGATTTCCCAATTAATTGAGTTTAACAACAAAATACTTTTTATTTTTGTGCATCAGCCAACGTTGAAATGGCTCAACTTTTTCAATTGGATCCAATTTCTGGAGACTTAACAGTAGAAGACACTATTGATGCCACTGCGATCAATAAGCTAATTGGAGGACTAGTAGTTGAAGCAACAGTTACAGTCACGGAAAAGAATGACAGAGACGTATGGCCCGAAGTGGACTACCCTAACTTGAATTTAATCGACACTCTTCAAATCACAGTCAACGACATCAACGATCGCCGTCCTGAAGTTTGTGTCGCTATCACGGATAGTATTTGTACACCTCAGGAGTCGTTAGAAATCGTGGTGGCAGAAAATACTGCTGGAACTTTAGCATTCAAATTTGATTCTGGAGAAAAAACATCCATATACATTCAAGACTTAGATCCCGTAATTCAAAACGATGATTTTATTTACAATTTTATATGGGCTAATTTTTATTTTTATATTTACTGTTGTTCAATTTGCACTAAAAATTATTTGTGAGCCTTTTGATAGCAATACGAGTATTTGGAATCCATACTAGATTTTTGGTGATTTTATTAATACAAGTTTTTGCTATCAATGTTTTTTGGACATCAAGTTTTGATGCCAATATGCTTTGGGTATCAGTGCGAGGTTTATCGGGAGTTTATTTAATTTTTATTTTTACAGACACCCCGTTTCTCAACGTTCTCAGTGGAATTGTTTGCTATAGAGCCATATGCCTACGTCTTGGATGCTTTGACAATCAATCCAAAACGTGGAGTGGCCTTGGAAGAGTTCTCCATTTCTACAAAAAGTACTGGGTCTTTGAATTACGAAGAGGACTTAGTTCCTCGTAGGGACGATCAAGGAAAATGGTGGTACACTGATCCGGTAGACTTAGTTAGAAAACCCAAAACCGTGACGTTCCAAGTGAGTGTTAAATTTCGACTTTTTTTGCTTGTGACACTTCATTGAATTCTTCTGCTGTTATATTTCTTACAGATTAAATGCAAATTATTTAATTATTTATAGATTATCGTGAAGGATGAAGACGATAGTAATTTGAGTGCTACACAAACAGTTACACTGACAGTAACGGATATCAACGACAATGCCCCACTTCATCAATTCAATTCCCCAGCATCACAAGAGTATACATTTTCCGTTTGTGAGGATGTCGAAACTGGTTTCGTGTTAAATAAATTGAATTATGATCCCTCTTTCCCAGTATGCCCAGATGGTCCGGGCACAGAAGAAGAACACCTTGCAGCCCTAGATGATGACATCTCCAAGGAATTCGGAACCGACAGTGTTGAGTAAGTAAAAATCATCATAACCTTCCTGTTTTTGTCAATGAACAAAAAAGTGGAAACCTTAATTATTTCTGGTGTGACCAAGGGTGTAACAAATTCTGAGAAAAAACGAAATTTTGGACAGGGGAAAGCGACAAAGCAAAATTTTCCTCTAAAATTAACACTTTTAATTCATTTTTGAGTTAAAACTTCAAATGCCAAAATAATGTCGAATTCAAAATAAATAATCCTAAATTCTAAAGCCCCCTTAAATGACTTTGCCGGCGGCCCCAATTTTTTATTAATTATTCAAATGTAAAATTTCGCTGGTGGAAATGAATAAAATTGCAATAAGTGCATGCAAAATATTCTCTGTTGTATAGCTTTCGATTTTTCACCCTTTTGTCTTCGTGTGTAGATTCTATTCCCCAAGCTAGTACTATAATATGTATGTATACATAACTTTTCTTTCGATTTACAACACAAAACTAATCGTTAGTTAAAATATGATGATGGTTGACGTTTTTGATTATTAAATTATTAAGGCAAACATACTTTAATTTTTAATTATGTGATTATTACTATTGTTATAACTTTGGTACTGCAGATTCTTATGGTCCAGCTCAAATAAACCGCCATTGGATTTAGATATATTTCAATGGACAATGACAGTGAATTTTTCAGCAGGAACTTCTTCAGAGAAGTTTAACTACGAGAGAATTACAGAACAATTATTTACTGTGGTCGCTATTGATGAAAAAGATGATGAGTCTTCGAGTACTCGACAGAGTTCTAATGCTGTCGTCAAATTAGTCATTTTGGACGTGAACGACACTCCTGTTGATCTTCAAGTGGTATGAAAATTTAAAACTGCATGTCTGGCTTTAAATTAACGAGCTTTCTCGTTCATGAACCATTTGATGAAATGATGAAAAAGTAAAAGAATAATGGAGAATTGATATTTTTTTGTTAGAGGCCAAGTCGTATTACAATCCCGGAAAACAGCACAGACGCTGTGTTCGGTGTGGAGATAATCGCCGAAGATGTAGATTTGCAGGCCTGTGTTAAGTATGATGAAATAGAAGTGGAAGGCGATACTGGGAATACAGAGCTGAATGACGCAATCAAAACGTAAGATATATTTCTTTATATTTTTATAACACGCTGTTATTAAAAGCTGAAAACACCCGTAAATAATAAAATCCGAAAGACAAAAGTAAACCAAGAATTAATAAATTGCGGTAAAACCGGTGGAACCGCAGAGAAACGTTGTTAAGTAATTTAGCATAGTAAGTAGTGTAATAAATAATAATAGTTTAGAAAGTATTTAGAATAGGGACGTAAAAGTGTTCGAATACCAGTATTATCTGTAGTGTAGCATTAGAATAAAATGTAGTTGTATGGCGTAGTGTAATAAGAGCTTGAACTATTGACCTCGGAGTATGTCAACAGCTGTCTTTAGACACTAGTAGTATATGTGGAAAGTTTGAAGGAAATACGGGCATTGATTCAAAAGTTATTACGTCTACGGTCAGTAGAATCCCCGATGACCTTATAACCCCATTGTCGCAATGCCCCATTTGTGAACTGGGGGTTGATTGAAGTAAGACAGTGGTGGCGGAGCAGATGCAGGAGCAGGGAGTAGGAGCAGATGCAGGAGCAGGAACAGGGAGTAGGAGCAGGAGCAGTGAAAATGAGCAGGAGCAGTGAAACTAAGCAGGAGTAGGAGTAGTGAAAATGAGCAGGAGCAGTGAAACTGAGCAGGAGCAGTAAAATGAACAGAAGCAGTGAAAAAGATTAGGAGCAGTGAAAATGAGCAGCATTGATAATGAGCAGGAGCAGTAATAATGAGCAGGAGCAGTGAAAATGAACAGGAGAAGTGAAAATGAGCAGCAGTGATAATGAGCAGGAGCAGTGAAAATGAGCAGGAACAGTGAAAATGAACAGGAGCAGTGATAGTAAGCAGGAGCAGTGAAAATGAGCAGTATTAGGAGCAGTAATATGAGCAGAAGCTGTAAAAATTGACTGGGGTATTGAACGGGAATTTTGAAATTGCATACTGAGCATATTTCTAGTCCATACGATGTGCTCACCCCTTATAATATAACAATGCAATGAGTTAACTAAAGTTATGTTTCACGCCCACTCCGCGTCGCCCGTTATGATCTCATTTTATGGCACACGGAGTGTAGCGCTCACATAATTA
>JAAAYG020057168.1:0-10376 GCA_009936455.2 Tomocerus minor
GCATAGCATTAGTATAGCTACTACATATGATGATGATGCTACGTGTGTGTGTCTATGTGTGTAGCTCGCCAATAAATTTTATAATGATGCATTGCTCCACACTGCATATATAGAGATAAATGCATGTCTGTCCGTATTTTTGTTAAGGAGGTTAGAGGGAAGGATGGCTAGCTGAATTTCATGGATTAGATAATTCTAGTTTGGATAAAAAAGCTATGTACGGAGATTACATGCAACAATGTCCATATATTATGCATATTATATTGAAAAATTGGCTTCCTTGTCAGTAGAGATTTCATGACAAATTAGAATTTGTGGAGGAAGTGGCTTTTGATATATAGTGAGCAACAGAGGGCTTAATAACTTAACTAATGGGGAAATGCCACGGTGATTCTATGTTTGAGTTGGAGGGAGAGCAGAACGAATGGAAGCCTTTGGAAGTTTCACTCGAACTCTGACCTGTGTTTTGGGTGTGAATTATGGATTTTTTGAGCCTATCATGATGTAGGCTTTTGGGTTGGGTTCTTACAAATTTTTGCACTTACATTAAAATGCAAGATTGTCAGTGTGTTTGAAAACAATTCATCAACTCCTATCGCGCCGTCCTATCTTCAGCAGGCCGAAGAGCAAGAGTTAAACGTCCCAAATGATTATGCACTAGTGTCAGCGTGCATAGAGCAAGGAGATTGCTAAACATCTAGCGAGTAATGCACGTAGAAAAATAGGCGAGTGGAGCTGGACTGGATTTTAGGTAGAGAGAAACGATTGGAGATGATTGTCTACGCTCCACTCAAATATTAAGCGCTTAAATAAGGTAAATTACGCGAGATTCGAGTGTTTGATGTTGTGTAGTTGATGGCGAACATTGTTTTTAGTGGTGCTTCAAGAGCTAACGATGAGAAAACAAACGAGTGTCAAATTAAAAGTGTGGCAAAGGGTTGTACGTTTGTCCTGAATTCAATCAAGACTCTAATCTCACAGCGCAACAGAACGAATGACTTACAATTTACAATTAGGTACAGATACTAAACGATTCTGTGTTTATTATGCAGTCATATTTTATCGTAACATAGGCATAGGGCTCTGTCTATACCTATAATATCTCCTTTCTGCATTCGGCTATGATATTATAGGGAATCTAGTTGAGTAAGTCATGTCCAGTCCGCGAGTCATGCATCTCTTGCCCTGTCAGGTGTTATTTGTGCAGATTGAACTTTAAGTGAAGTGTGAATTATTGATTCAGGCTAAATTGTTGCCACGTTCATTATGATGTCTGTACTCTGTCGTGTTAACCATCCTTGGATCCTTGTAGTCTGTAGCATGTATGTCTAATAAATATAATGGGACTCCTCTGGTCTCACTTAGTCACTCCTCTTGGTCAGTCACATTTCAGTCTTATCCTAAAGATGCACGAAATGCACAGATACACCAGCTAAAGAATAATTCTGCATCTTTTGTGCCCCTCTACTACATGTATACGTACACGAACACGACTAGCACATAGACATATACACAGCAGTTCTACGAATGTTTATAAATACAAATATCCTGTACACAGAACGAGTATTTAGATAGGGAAAGAGATGTAGGGATTGTGTTGTCGCTTTGCGTATGGCTATGGGCTAATATTAATGATCATAATGCTACATGGCTCTTGGCTCTTTCATCCTTGTTGAGGTCGTGCTGCAGAATCTCGGCAAAATATCATAACTGCCAGAAGGAAATTGAATTAAGAAGTCGTTTTGATGAACTAGCAATATGTGCTAATTGTACAATTGTAAAACTAATTTGGGAACTAATTACAAGAATTATATTAAATGAGAAAAGTTTTCACTAAACTCCGTCAGGGTCAATAAGATTCTGGCTGTGAGTGGATGTAGTTGATCATTGGTGGAGCGAAGACGCAGGCAGATAACACTAGTGGATGAATAATATTAAATGTGAGAAAATTTATTGAGTAAAACTTGATTTGAAGACAGTCGCAGTCACTGTGATTTAGCTGACTACGAGTGGACTGGACTTGACATGCCTCACGGCTAATTCTAAACGTTCTACTGTTTGCCGTGCCTTATTTTACTCCTTTACACACAACTCACTCACTCTCCTCAGCCTTTTCATTTATTTATCTATGTGCTCCTTCTCTCTTTCCCTTCTCAGAATGCATGATGTTGTGGTGATACATTTCTTTAACACCTATAGACATCTCCCTCACTGACTTTCTCACTTTGTACGAAACATCACACAGGAAATTCTAACGAAATAAATTCTTGTGAACTCTGTTTCAAATTAAACTTGATACAGTATTTTGATGTAAACATGTTTTTCCAAAACAAGGATTTATCTGGCAATAATGAATTTGTGAAAGTTCCTATCATGTCAACATTATTAGTTGTGCGAGTGCGAGACATGAAATAAGAAGAAAAAGAAAGGCATAGTATCAATGTTATTGCGAGATATAATAATATAAATACATAGGTTACGACGTACGTACTTTAATGATTTCGAAGCCGTATAGTCACAAAGGTGTAATGAGGTTCATGGACTACCTTCCTCTTTTCATTAGCTTTGCTACGCTTCTGAAAAGTAATAATGTCGAGAAGTTTGGGGTTGAGCTTTAAGGTGACATGACAGAGAGCCATAAGAAGCAGGAGACTCCGCCCAGCTCTTTATGGTTATTAGTTATTAGTCTGAAAATCTATGTATGTAAGCTGGAAAATTGATGTGTGCGTCTGACGGAGATTTGACTGTAGAAACTTAATTACCTAGGCGTCTTTAGATCTACAAAAAGTAAATGAAAAGGAATCAAGTTGAACTGCAGAATCCTTAGGAAAAGAGAGGGGAATGAAATGAAACCATAATGTTCAAAGGCGAGTTGAATTAGACTGTAGCTCTGCCGAGCAGCACAGATTGTGATTGTGACGGAGGAGGATTTCAGACATTTCATTCGAATCCAGTGACTACCTTTCCGAAAAATAGACTTTGAAAATATACGGAGATATAGAGCATTGCCTATATAGAACCAAAAGCTAATTTATAATATTTCAAAGATTTAGCCAATAGAATGCAAGTGAATTCAGTAGAATAATATCTGATGTCTCATGGTAGCTCTTTAAAAAACTTCCCTAAGAAGGCTTAAAAGGGAGGCTGGAGATATTTTTAATTAGTATGCTACCTTATCTTGTAATTAGAACTTGCATAAGTAAAGTAGTAATGGGGCAGATTCATTTATGATATTGATTTGATAGCACATAGGTAGTTACTTAGTTTTTAGCATAGTAGTGGGGAGTCTAACTGCTGATGAATACTTAATGAAATTCTTAGCAAGATTCGCAACTCGTTCTAAGGAAGAGTTGAATTGATTTTTTCTAAATGTTGAGTAGCAAGGACGAAGGGAATCTTAAAAGAGGTTTATTGGCTGGAATATTGAGAACGCACGCGTTTTAATGTAATAATTTAAATGTCTTTGCATATTTTAGATATTTTCCAGGGAAAGGCTATATGCCATGTTATTATCTTATGCTCTGCTCATGCACATTATATTTAGCCATGCATATTAATGTGGTTTACTTGCATAATAAATAGAAAATGAAATGGGCTTAGGTTAGTGGAGTCTGAAAGGCGAGTGAGCTCAACTCAGGTGCGTTATTATTAGCAGAGACAGCCAGTGCGTGTGTGTACTGGACTGGATGAGTTTACTTTAAAACCCACTTTTGCTCATCCAACCACATTCTATCTATTTATATATAATGGATATTACTGGAATTTCGGATCGAATTTTCAATTCTCCGGAACTAGAACTACATTAGTCCTCAGCAGGTTGCGAGCTAGACTCTTTCTCTATGAGTCAATCTATATAGAAGCTGAATAAGCAGATCTTCTTGATGCACTGTTTACACAAATGAGGAGAGATTAGATAATCAGCATAAATTGATTGCTTTACATAACAAAACAGGAATACAGCATTTCTGGGAAGTTATTCAAATAGATCTCTCTCTCTCTCTCTCCAGAATGCAGTTCACAGAACTGGGAAATTTATGAGAGCACTTTACATCAATTTCCAAGTTAATGTCAATGAATTCCATTTTATTTGTTTGTGTTGCACTAAGCCATGGCATTACGCTCATATTTATCAAAAAGGATGCTAAAACATGTCGACGATGAATTGGAGATTTCCAGACTACTGGCGTGTAGGACACTTTCCTTTCTCCGCAAATATAATGATTTGTACTTTCATTTGTTCCAAAGTTAAGTGCGTGTACATTTTACATGATTGCCAGGAAAGCTAAAATTCCTCTAAGTTCTAACAGAAGGCCATTAGTGCATTATAGCCATAGAATTCTACAATGCATATATACAAGGGTGGTGCTTTGTTTCACTGCCGTTTCAAGTCTAATATATATCTAGCATGATCCTTACAATAATCGATTGTGTGTGTAGGACCATAATTCCTTTCTCTTAATAAAAGACAAAGGACAGTGACTCTGTCCAGGAAAATACGCCACTGCTGAGACTCTCTGGTTTTCCTAGTATTGACTAGTTGGCTGGATGATGAGACTAGCTCATTGTGAATAAAATATTATCAGAAATAGAGGATTATAGGGATACGAGTTGCGAAAAGTGCTGATATTAATATATATGAGGCTGAAAAGTTATTCACTGGTAAGTATATATGCCATTTAGATAAGAGGATTTATTTGAAAAGCAGGTGGATGCAAAAAGTATATGCATCTTTACTACAGATATAAGAAATTTCATATATATGTGTATAATTCAGATAAAATATGATATAAAAGCTTTATTAAGTGTGATATAATTCTGTGAATATGGCAGGGTAGGAATTGAAGTCATACAGACAAAAGGAAACACTTTGGAATTTTGATTGTCTAATTCGAAGCAGAGGATGACGGCTCTGCTAAAGATGAGAGAAGCTGTAAGGGAGTTTATGAAATTGAGCATGTAGTATAAAAACTGCTTCTCTGTTTATGGAAAAGGCTATAAAATAATTTTCTCCACAATCGTAAAGAGTGGAGTAAAGTTAAGTTCTATTTCAAAGGGAGAAGAAATTCGGGCCTGAAATGGCCATGTCGGTTATATTATTAGATGTTCGTGATTGTGAGGAGTGGAATGAGAGGAGTAAAAGGTCTTTGCTCTGTCCTACGTACATTTAGTTGGAGAAAGCTTTGGCTCTTGATTTGTCACAGCCTTTCTAAGAGAATATTCGCGTATTAGTTCCTGTCTTCCCTCGTAGGAATTAAATAGAGCTTTTGTTGCAGAAGGGAAATCCATGTCTGTTCATTCGGATTACAATTAGCTGAGATCCTGCAACGTTTTAATTGCCAATTTCCTCTGATTATCGATTAGAGAACTAGAGCTCGTCCAGCAGCAAAATTTCAACTACGTACGCGGACGACAGAATGAAATTAAATCGTCCTAGAGACGTCAGGTCAGATCGATTGCGATTAAATCGGATGCATTGCATTTCCGACCATCCTATATATTTAATGGCATTTCCCCATTACTTCTGCTTTGTTAAACCGCAAACATTAATGATTATTATTAGGGTAGCTATCTTTTATTTCTGCTACTGTCGATAATAAACAGAGATATAGTTGCCAATCCCCTTTCACCCAAATGTCAATGTGAATAAAATGTGACAGTTCAGTTTTCCAGATTGTGGCTTTCATTGGTTGTCTCATTTTGGAGGTTATTTTGGTTTTCTTGGACTGACACTAACATCAGATTTAGACTTATTGGTTAAAAATTAAAGGTGAATCGTAGCGCCCTGAAGTATTTTCAGGTATTTGAATTGAGGCTGTCAGTGATTTAAGTAGTAAAGAGTGATGTTGCATCAAAATAATATTTGCTTAGTTTTGGGGATGTAGGATGTGAGGATAAGTCGGTTGAGAGATATTATAAAAGATGCACGTGTCTATTAGTGTGTGAAGTATTCATTTGGTATGCAAGTTGGAGGAATAGCTGGATATGCATAAATCATGTTTGTAGTTCTCATTTTCCATAAGGAATGAGAAAGGAAATAATAGGCTGTTCAGTAGAGTAAGTAATCTTGTCGTGCAGTATTTATGAGAAAAAGCGAGGGCAGGGAAGAAACATGTTGGTTTTCTAGATAATTCAACAACTATTCAAGGGAGGAGGTAATAGAATGAAGTTAAAATTTGGGATAAAAGTTGAGATAAAGGAGTTTGAGCAGGTTATACGATATTCCAAGTATTGAACTCTCTTGTGTTCCATCATGATGATGTCTGTAATTAATGCAGCGGAACTTTGCTAATGGCTCACCACCATTCTAAATCATATGGCTAAATGTTGTGGGCAGGGAATTCATGGGAATGGTGAACTGAAAGCCTCCTTCTCCGCACTACATTGCAGCCAGTGTATGTACAGGGGAATTTTAACTCTCGTGCAGCAATTAGAAGTACAGTCAAACGATGTGCTTGCTTTCCATGTGCACTATTAGCACTCACTCCTTCCAATCCAACCACAACAGATGCAATTCCGACTAAGAAAGGCACTTTAGACATGTATCTACGGAAAACAATGTCTTCTCACTCCGTACGTGTGCTAATATAATAGTGAGAATGCGAATTGTGGTAGTGCAACTTATCCCTCGTCATTCCATACCGTTATTATTATTAGTATGAGTGCATTTCATTCCTTTTTGTTCTCACAGAGATTTATGTCTGTGATGAGCAAATGTATTTCAGTGGAATAGAGGAGATTCTATTTATTGCATCAGGATTTGTTGTGGTAGGAAGATGAGACAAGGCACGAAGCGGCTAGTATATACGCCACTACAAATAGCATCATGTCATAAAGATGTTTTTGCTGGAGAGCAACAACGTCAATTTACATGATGAGCTTTTCCTTGTGAGAAACATTTAGTTTTCTGTTGAAAAGGCATTTCTCTCACTTGGATTCCCTATCTTGTTTTTGGGGATGTGTTTGTGAGGAATGCGACAACTCTTAAATGACAATGGCAAAGAGAGCGCATGATATCATAAATGGACTCTTGCCTACGTTACATTACATCCTACATTACAATGCATTAGATTGAACATTACGATACATTAGATTACATAACCCAATATTGTGTACATGGCTTAGCTAAGTGCATTTCATGGGAAAAAAACTCCATGCGACTCATGTACCTGCAGTGCTAAGAGATCTCTCTTCCTATTGTCTCCCTCTCCTGTATAAATCCTCATCTGTACACCATGTTCTTTTAGCGGCTAGCCAAAATTGAGCTCCTATTCCTCTGCCCTATCCTCTCTTCATATCAGTTACTTAATGCATAAAAGAGATAATATTTATTATTATTATTATGTGTAAGCTGTATCCTATTTGTATCTAATGACATTGAGACATAATACATATTAGAGCCATTAGTGTTTGTGAGCTGTTGGTGAGCGAGCGCGCGTAGGGTTTTGTAGATACAGTATCTGTTGCATTGCGTTGCGTGCGCGTGATGAGATGTTTCTTGCACTCTCATCCCATAACATGCCTGCTTAGCAATGAAAAGCATCTCTCTCTATATATATATATAGATATATAGAGAGAGAGTTTTCATTTGAGGAATCTCTATCTATCTATCTGGAACTGATATTATAATGGAGACGTGAAGACATAATAACATAGCGTACGTACATACGCACTACTGCATCGTTTAATGTGTGAGTTGTAATGTGGTGGTGGTCTGGGCCTGGCCGTCTCTGACGCTCATTAATACTAACTACAATAGAACTCGCACTAGACTAGGCTCATCTTCATCTCCTTAAAATCTTTGCTGCGGTATTAGGCAGATTCCTATATCTTTAACTAGTACACTATGTTTTCTTGAGATGATCAAGGATCTTACAAGTTGCTCAAAAAAAGAAATGTTTTACAATGTGTAGGAAGGCCATTTGAAGATAATTCTTCACAATGGAATTGAATGTTGGAGAGAGGATGGTGAGATGAGTTTGCCGGCCGCAGTGAATATACTTTGTAGTTTGTTGTGCTACAGGAGGTTGAGCTCTTTCTTCGTCAACTTCATAATCTATGTAGCGAGTTGTTGTGGTCTGATGTGCTTTTTACTTTCTTATATCCTATGATAAGTTTTTTTTTGTGTGGATGTGTGTAGTAATAGCTGTAAGGATGATATAATAGGATAGATGGTTGTTTTAACGTGTTAGAATGTATTTTCTGATTCTTGTACGAATGCATTTAAATTGAAGGTTGTATGTGGAATTATTGGTGTGGAGTTATGCAAGTGATACTATAAGATACAAGAAGCTCTAGCTACTAGAGATATAAGCTCTGTCTTAGCTATAGAGCCAGTATCTCCTATCTGATTAATTTAATAAAAAAGCAGTTTTGCATAAATAAGGAGAGCGGGTTAGAGAGAGACAGAGGATTTGTACAGCTTTTCAATTGGAGCGTATAGAAAAATCGGATCAAGTTGCAGAATTGCAAATAGTCTCTGGTAGAGATAAGAAAGTTGAATTGGAGTCTGAGAAGGAAATGCCATTAGGATGTGGTTAAACGAGAGTGGAGTGGACTGGGCTGAATTATTATGCGTTCTCAGAGTATTCTTGTGGATTTCATAAATAGATAAATGACTGGATGGTGCTATTAGGGTGGAAATAGAGTGTAAATGTAAAGTAGGTGGATGGGATGGAAGTACAGGACTCTGACGTGAGATTGCTAATAGAGTAGGTTGATTAGTATTGAGTTGATTGTGGTGAGACGCGAATAAGGGCTAGCTCTGTCTTCCTCCGAGAACAGCCTCATAGGTGAATCTGATTTGATTGCTAGCACTGCTCTGCTATTACATCTCTCTGGATATAGGGAACTCGTCTAGGATATTCTATAGATATATAGTAAGTATGTGTGGTGTAGTGCCTCGGCTGGCTGTTATGTTGTGCAAGCGAGAATCAGTGCATTGCATCGCATGCATATCTACACCTACCTGTCTGTCTTTTATGTACGTTTTGCGTCGCAACAGCCTCTAGAGCAACATAATGCATTGCATCTGCAATCCACATTGATAACTATGTGTCTGGTGGTGTTGTGTGTTGTGTGTGAGAGATATCTGCAGTCTTGTTGCCTGCTCTATGATAATTTATGAGTCATTTAACTCATCCATCAATTGCCCATTATCGCATCATCATTGTGGAACCAGCGAGTGTTCCATAAACCCCCATCAGGTATTTTATATAGCCCTCTCTGTGCCCAACTCTTGATCTCTGGGATTCCTGCTTTACAGTTGAAAGAGTTGAATTGAAACGATAAACTATAATGCAATGTAATTCAAACTCTTGTCTTGTGACTAACATACGGAGAGTTGGATAGGAACTTAAGGAGCGACTCAATTTCAATGACTTAAGCTCTTGTTAGAGTCAACAGGAGGAAAGGCCAGGATTTTTCTTAATTCCCAACTCCTATATATCTCTACATAATACATAGACACATAATACATAGATACATGTAAATTGTGTTTCCTTCTGCTGCCGTGAACGTAGTGACTATCACGTAGCTAATGTATTTAGCTATCAGAATGTAATAATACAACTGGCGCAATGGCACCGCAGCTCAGCACACCACCACCACACCAACAACGCATCTCTTTCTTATTTCTCATCTACTCTATATAAGTTGATGCGTGATTATGTAAGGATATTATAGGTAGGTACTAGGTAGGTAGTGCAGTGACTGGTGTTTTAGTGGCATAAATATTGTATCGTAACTTAGCCAAGGTGTCTTCTAATGCTACAGTCGTAATGGAACTCTTGATTTACCTCTTGTCGATAGAACGGTTTAGTAAAGCCGCACAGCCGCAGCCTCTCCATTAAAATATCCATCGCCGAGATTAAAAACCCTTCTTGTCTCACAGCTTTTCATTCCACTCTCGACTACGTGTAGACAAAACCGCAGAAAGTCCTGTCACTAACTAAGGAAACCAAAGATTCTCTCCCTCCCTCCAAATTCAATTGAAAGATTTGTCTTGTTCGACACAAACCTCAAAAAACTAATCCTCATTTGTCTACATACACAGACAGATGTCTTCCTTCAATTACCTCTAATGATTCACACCTTAAATACATAATCACTACAGCTCTGACTTTATTTGTGGTATATTGTTAAAAGAAAAGTGGAAAAAGGTCACAAATCCATACTCAATGTCTATTAGTGCGCTTTTTCAAAAATATCTAGTTTATTTTTTTGTATAGGTATAGAAAAAAAACTTGTGTCAAGCTGGTTTACTTTTATACATAGCTTGTGTATTTTTATATTTTTTGATTATATAAGTTGAATGGATTGGAGCCATTTCCATAACTTTGTTTCTGACAGGGATTATGATTAGTGTTTAAAATGTAATT
>JAAAYG020057179.1:0-10375 GCA_009936455.2 Tomocerus minor
TCTTAAAATCTGCCAAAAGCGGCACTAACAAAAAGTATGAGAAAAGCATGAATGTCATGTAATAAGCACATGCTTTGAAGGCATTGTGTTACTTGGGGGTCTACTAGGCAAACTACAGAAATAAAAGTATCTGCTTATTGTAGTTTTAGTCTCATCCATGTCTCATCTAAAAAAAACTTATCTATATCTTATAAGAAACAGAAATCCTTTCCTGTCCTCTGCTAGGAATTATTGGTTTTGGTCTATTTAACGGGAAATTATATTTATGTTCCAGGATTAGGACTTCCATTTGAAGGAATGGACGATGCGGCAGTCTCTAATATTTCTAGAGACAGACCTCCTGTAAGTGCAAATCTTATATATATGTGCATTATTATATATTTTTTCCCTGTAAATTAATATAGCCAGCGTATGTTAATATTATTACAATATTATTAGCCGGCAAAGTGCACAAGACATCTTGGGGACCAGTGTTATTTTGATATAACGTGCTGTGAAGGACTTTGCTGCTATAACGGTTTTATTTTAATTTGAGGGATTCATACAAAATGATACAAAATGAATAATATTTTTAAAAACATTTATTTTAAAACCCAGGATATTTTTATGATAAAACATGCTGCATCACCAATCTCGGATAATCTGTCATCTCGGATAATCTTGTCATCTCGGATATTAAGTGTCATTATCTATTTTATTTTTAAACACGTGTAGGTACCTATTCAAAATAAAATTAGATTTGTTTCTATTTCAGGCTTAAAAAACACATGAATGTGTATTGAATTAAATCTTACCTTTGCTTAAATATCCAACCGTAGGCAGTTCACCAGTCAGACAATTTACATGCAAATACCCGTTCTGATCTTATTAATCTTTACTTGCCCATTATTGAATTTTTAAAGATGGTCTTAGTCTGATGACATTTTGGACAACTATCGCACTAAATGTGTTAAGTGTCAGCAGTACCTTGTGTGTACCTAATTTTTATTCATTTTTACACAACGGGTATTATTATTATTACGGTGCGAGTAAGATAGCAGCATTTGTGAGAATGGCATCAGTCAGACGGGAATTAAAGCTTTTGTCGTAGTGTTAAAATACGAAATTTGTTCAGAGAAGCTATTTTCAATTATGAAGTACAAAAATGCATTTAATGGGGAGCACAATATTGAAGACTGTAGAGATTTACTAAAGAATCGATGACACGGGTGTTCTTTTTAAGAAAAAAAGAAGTTTTATAAAAATAGTTGATCCAGCATTAGAGACTATAGAGACATCCCCCACAAGCTATTTATTCAGTGTCCAGTGTTCAAGGAAAGTATTCCAGCTCAAGAGTTTATAATATTTATTTATCATGTAAACGGGAGTCATGCTGAAAGTGGGACGGAAGATGAAATCCTTCTATAATATGTACACTGATTTATTTACAAACTTTGCGGATTGATTTTTAACATCGTTATGACACATTTAAGATACAAAACATCATTCTAAACATAAAACTATTTATATCCCATATTTGTGAAGAAGCCTTCCCGTAGTACAATGGCTTCCTCTCCCACAAACGGCAAGATCAGGAAAAATAATTTTCATGCAAAAAGTTGCGACAAAAAATACAGAAACAGAATGCTTCAGATATCATAAACGATTACATAAGGAGAAAACCGAAAATTCATTGCAAGATCTGCGATAAAGATAAGTATTGTCGAATAGATCTTATCGAGCTCACATGTTAGCTATTCATCAAGCTGCCCAGACCAACATATACTAATGTCGCTTTTTGCCAGAAGATATTTATGTGTATCTTGACTCTTCACTTGCATAAAATGATTTTCTGCGAAAAAGACAGAGCACAATCTGCCGCGTGTCCCATTTATAGAAAAATCCTAGCCAATTATATTCTTTTAAGAGAGCATTAACACAATTAGTAATACGGAAGAGAACGCTGTAATAAAACCTTTGCATAAACTGCTAAGTACGTACGCAACAAGAAATGCCACGTCGACAGCTAAGTGCCAACCGCACAACTTCATTTTGTGGAAATTGTTTCTCTTGAAGATCCATGTTATTCAATCGTTGGAAAATTCTTTGAGAGGACAAACCGTATCAGTACCGCTTATGCAATTCCATATTTAAACAAAAGTCTGATTTTTTACATTGTAAAAAGACAAGTCATAAAAGTGAACGGGTATGTCACATACGGATTTTTTTTAGAACTTTGGAACTTGAATAACCGCCGTTGCTGAACAATAATTTTTATTTTTAGGACAAGACTCAGTTTATAATTGACACGTCAAATCTTAAGAACTACAAGAAGAGAGATTATTTATTCCCGAGCTAATTTTTCTTTAGAACGTGATAGAACAACTCGGATGCAGAAAACCAGATTAATGATTTTGATGACATATTGGGGCTAGAGGGTTGGAGTTACAAGAAATGGATTTACCTGACAATGATAACTTTTCTGTTACGTGTAGTACCAGCAGCACGGATTCTAAAAAAATAAACAAAAATTCTTCAGAAGACCAGGATACTACATCACTCGAAAGAAAAACAAATTCTGATATTGCACCGTCAAATGTTGCAGGTAATTATCTAAAAACTTTTGTGGCTATTGCTACAGTAAAATTATATTTTGCATCGCAAAATTATACTATCAGATTTATTTCCACTTCTTGATGTATATATTACAAATATTCGTAATTAATTTATATTATTTTACAAACTCTAATATAAACTGTTGCCATATGCATCCACAAAATAATACATAAATCTTTTATAAATATCAGGGGATGCAGAGTCTAGTGGAGATATACCCGCAGTAATATTTGAAAATTTTGCAATCAAAGATGAGCAAAATCAAATACCGGATCTGGAGGATCCTGCGAATTGGTTTAAGACGTTAGTTCCAGAAAGCTCAGTGAAAGGGCCAACTGTTGGGGAAATTATGAAAAATGTGGTTGGGGATGAGGAGGAGGACTTAATGGACTATTATGCTAATCAACTCGGTCTACCAGAGTACTACTATGAGGAAGAGGAATCAGAAGACACAAAAGATTTGGAAATAGAAATTCCTTTCCCAAAGGACCCTTTCACCCCCAATCTCGTCATTTGCCTTAATAAATTAAAGGAATATAAATGTTCTATCTGTGACAAGATTTTATACACTGAAGAATATTATAAGAAGCATCTAAACTCAAGATCCCATCGCTCTGCAGCCAAAGCTAAAAAACAACCTAAAATTCCTAGAGAAAACAAAGAAATTGATGTAGATATGAGTAGAGACAATGCTCATTCTAAAAAAATAACAGTCAAGTCAAAAAAGTCAAAAAATTCAAGTCATAAAACAACAGCCAATGAAACGAAGGAGAGAAAAATGAGAAAATGTACATTTTGTGAGGAATGTTTTTTAAAGTCAGAAGATTTAAAAATTCATTGTAATGAGAAACATGAAGGAAAAATGCCGTTTCCTTGCAAAAAATGTCCGGAGGGTTTTGTTATGACTTCATTACTAAAACGTCACAACAAACGAGTTCATTCAACAAAAAAATCCAAAAAAGAAAGTGTTGACGGTGATAAGGATCCTAATGTAAGATATGCTAGTAAGATTTGCAATAAAACTTTCAGTTCAGAAAGGAAATGCAAAAAACACGAAGAGAATCACCAGAAATTTAGTTGTGAGGTTTGTAATAAATGTTTTAAGAGCACCAGAAATCTAAAAATCCACCAGCCAGTACATAGTAGTGAAAAACCTTTCATCTGCTTATATTGCGCTGATACATTTACCCGAAAGCAACAAATGGAACTACATGTGGAAGCGGAACATTTGGGAAAGACAGTAACGTGTAACTTTTGTGGAAAAGAATTCTTACGCAAGAAAAATTTGGTCGTTCATGTAAAAAATCGGCATCCCGCTGAAGTGCAACAAGTAAAGTGCTTGAAGTGTCCAAAAATATTTCCGTCAGAGCAAAAGCAAGAAGAACATATGTACAAAGTACACAACGACAACAAAGTACATCCATGTACCGTATGTGGAAAAATGTTTAAAGAACGGTACCTATTTTAAAATTTGATATAATTAACTTATATTAATTGTAAATTCCCCAATATGGTGGTTATTAATAAAAAATACTATTTAACTTACCTATTTAGGTATTTATTGAATTTCTACCGTATTTATTATTTGCACGTGTGTTTAATTTTTTGCTATGTTAATATTGCATTAAAAATGGATTGTGCAATCTTTAGTTTGTAAAAAAAGGCATAATTTATATTTAAGCATATGTAATTATATTATGATTTTTCTATTTATATTTTTGTAGATACGCTTTAATAGTTCACTTGAGAATCCATTCTGGAGAAAAGCCCCACAATTGTGAAATCTGTAATGAAACATTTTCTTCATCTTCAAATCTGTGCACTCATCGTCTTCATATGCACGATGATGGAAAGGACAAGAAACAGAAGCAAATTTGTGAATTGTGTGGAAGGGAACTGTCTGGGTACAGCGTGGCTCATCATAAAAAAGTTTGCAGTGGAGAACGGCCGTACAAATGTCATCTCTGTCCAGCCGAATTTCATAATGCGTGGAAGAGAAAACGTCATATTGAATCCGATCATCATAGGAAGAAGCACGGCTGTGAATTTTGTACCAAGCAATTTAAACGAATAGAAGATTTGGTGATTCATAGAAGACGTCACACTGGAGAGACGCCTTACAAATGTGAACAATGTCCTAGTGCCTTTCCGTCTGCCTCTAAAAAGAGACATCACGTTCAAACTGTCCATTTAAAAGAATGTCATTTGTGTTCGGAGTGTGACAAGGAGTTTTCAACCACTGCAGCATTAAATGCTCACAAAAAAACTCACGCTGTCGATTATGATAAGAACAAGCGTTGCCGATTTCCGTGTAGCCGATGCTCTCACAAGTGTCGTAGTCAGCAAGCCTTGGCTGCCCATCAAGAATTACACGATTCTTTACGCCCTTTCCCCTGTGACCAGTGTAACTGCTTCTTCAATCATCGCAGTAATCTTGCTAAACATAAGAAAAAGCTCCACCAAAAATAGACTACATACAATAAACAAGACTTAACAACTATTTCGTAATTAGATATCTACTTGTAAATGACTTTGGGTATTATCGAACTAATATAATATTCTTCAGGAATGTAAAAAACCTTTATGCTTATAGCCGTATTATACATTTTATATAATTATACTGCTCTTAAGGGTTTGAAATATCGCATTATATTTGTACTGAAAAGATTCTTTGTGCAGATTATTTGTAGATAATTTTTTTTGAAGATCGTATGCCATTTATTGTTGGTGTATTCATGACATCTTGGCCGAATTTAGTGCTTCTTTAAAAATCCATGGATTTCTGTTCATTTTGCATTGTAAAATATTTCTCCGTTGAAAATTTTTGATTTTTAAATATTTTGCAATGCAAAATGAACAGATTCATGGAAAATACGATATCGTAATTTTACGATGTTTCTAAAATTCCAAGCAAGGGCACTTAAGTCCAACGTTAATGTGTCCCATACGTAATCAACAGACCTGAACTTCGATTTTTGTAGAGAATGCCCTCGGCAACTACTATATCTGACTAGGTATGGGTTTTTATGTTCCAAAAACATACAGATGAATGAAAATCTGACTTGAACTTGTTTTTCCCTACACAAGGTGGAAACACAGTCCTTTTAATCTTTTAACCTTTTTAATTACTCGTTATGTAAAGTCGAAAACCATGTATGAAGGTACCTATATTTTATGTACCTATCTATGTTGTTGAACTTCTGGAAATTAATAATTAATGCGTTTAACCAGAAAGGCTCTAGTTATAATTAATGGCAATATTGTATATAACATTGGAACTTTTGAAAGCCGAATACTTTTTAATAAATAAAAATTTGTCAGGAAATAACAGTTCAAATATGCGATATTAAATTATTTCAATTAAAATAAGTGATCGATGTTTTTAAAACATGGGATGATCATTTGCTGATGTGTCAGGCACTTGCTGTAAGACGTCCCAATGCTCAACAATTTTTCCACAGTCTAATCTGAAAATGTCCATGACGGATGCTACTTTTCCCTCATCGGTTGTTTTGATATGGAGCCAAACCAAATTCTTGTCAGCAGTAACGTGTTGGAAATCAATTCTTTCCGCAGGGACATCTTTGTACCAGACTCGAAGGGCAGCTTTGAAGGGTTCTAGTCCATCGGCGACAAGTGGATTGTGTTGGATGTAAGTCGTCTTACTCACGTACTTGTCGGCGGCATCGATATTTTTGTCTCCAAGAACTTCCTGATAGAAATCCATGGTGATCTTCTTATTCATCTCTTCAGAGAAATTACAATTGCCCCCTTGCCCGGGCCTTGGTCTGGAACCGGAATGTCCCCAATGATCCATATGAGGATCATGATGTGAATTCCATGAATTCATACCATTTCCATGATAATCATTGCTGAAATGTTTCGTCAAACTTGACTCGGCACACAGAGCTGGAAATAAAACAGTTTCAAGTTAATTTTTTATCAGATTTATGTATTATTTAACCAGTTTTTGCTTTGAGCATAAATCTTTGAATTTTTTTCTTGCATGAAAGGGTATTTTTTTAATGCATAGAATAGAAATGAAACTTTACGGTTTTTTTTTTGTAATTAGGTATTCAAAACATGTAACCAAAATATCATTGTAATATTTTACAGCTCACTAAAAAACTGAATCTAGTTTAAAATCTGAAAATTAAATTGTTTTAAAGAATATACTATCTATTAAATTATGGAAATAATATAATGAAATATATTTAGATTTTTAAATAGCATACCAGAGCCGAAAATGAGAACTAGTGCTACAGCACTCTTCATCATGGAAATTGTTCAAGGAGGCAGCTAGGTCTAAGGTCTTTAGACTTTCCTAAGAGGATTGTCCGAAGATACCGGCGCATCAATTGCACTTTCCATTTTATACTTTTTTTAACACAACCACCTACTGTCATACATAACAGTTTGCAATTAATGGAAGCACATCCGTTTATCCTCGTTGTATTCAAGGATCTGTTTACCTAGCAGCATCTGGAAAGTTCATAAATTAATGTTATTGCCTATTTGGCAGTTATATTGCAGATTTGCAGTTGTAATACTTAAATGTTTTTGAAATGAATCGACTATATACATTATATACTTATAATGATTTTACAAAGGTATCTACAATTTAAATTTTTAATATATTTTTATATAATATAAAAACAAATAAAGCAGGGCATAGACAAGCCAAGGCAGCGGCAGATTACTTTGACTAAACTGAGTTATATAGGTGCATTTTCTAAAAATAAAATTTGAATTAAAATGCCAATGATACTGTGACAAACAGAAAAAAATAAGTAACAATATGTAACCGCAAATAACGACCACGTTAATTACACAACTTGAAACAAGTTTTATGTAAAGTTTCCATAAAGTCTTTCAAAAACATTTTTAAAACGCATAATGTAACCACACGTAAATGTGTTTATATAATACTCAGTTGCACCAGATCTCAGTTTCCCATTATCTCATTCCAAGCACCTGTTTTGAATTTCTACATTTCATAATTTTATTATACAGTTATAAAACAGATGTATCTTTACCTAGCGTTGCAATCTTTTGCTTGTATAATTTCCTGGCCAAAATCATCAGTGTCAATAGTAATCAGTCGCCTTTGACAAGGCATCCATCCATCTTCACCGAAGCAAAATGAAGTTTCCTCAGTCGCGAGTCTGAGATCTGAGACGGTTGTGAGAAGAGGAAATAGGATACTATATATAGGTTTAACTAAGTTAAATCCGTAGTGGTTACAAGAGGTCGATATTCGATATTTATAATAGATATTTCAATGTTAGTACAAATTATAGTAACTTATACAAATAACGGTAAAAAAATCTTATAATTTGCTCTAGTTTCTTATTGTTGAGAAATATGAGCTTTTTGTGACGTATAATTCATTACGTACTCGGCTGCATTGTTTTCATTAGAAATAATTTTCATTTTTGTAGATTTGTAAGTGCTTAACAAACTGGCTGTGTTGGTAACGCCCATAAATAACATTATGATAAAATTAAATAAATTAGGTAACTAAAGTTTTTTACGCATAACATAACTAAGAATTTCAGTAATTTATTTAAAACAAAAGATCTGTAAAATTAATATAACAAGTGGAAAATAATAAAACCTTAAAATATGTGTTTCCAAAATTTACTGTCCATAGCTAGCACATTAAAGCGCATACTTATAAACCACTAAATTAAAACGCTTTATTCGATTTTACAACCTCTCAAATTTTGTACACAATAAATGCACAAAATATATCAAAAATATACGGAAGGAGTTATAAATATCATTTATAAATTAGATCCTGATGATAATTAATAGTTAATTGAAAGACCGGTTGTTGTATATTTTATTAAAATTTAATTTTTGAACCTTTATCTGTGTTAAACATGATTCCGTTTATCATTAAAGGCTGGAAACACATTAATAACTTAGTTTAGAAATAAACCTACACACTAGCATATACTTAACAAATAACAAGTAGGTACCTTAAATTTTTTTTAACATTTATTAAATATACTGTAGCATAGCACATAATGTATTGTGTGCTGAGAAGTTAGATTTTCATATTCTATTTCATACGTGCCCCTTGTCTCATATCTAAATAATATTATTCTTAATATTCTTATATTCTATATGTATAGGTGTTTAGGTATGGTATAAATGAGTCTCCGCTTACTGTGTATTTAACCATCCGCTATCCTCACTTTTAAACCCGACCACAGCAGTTTTTTAAATTGTTTCTCATTTATAAACAAACTAATATACATTTCACTTACATACATTCTAAACCAAGAGACCCGACTATTGATAACATATTAAAACTTATTGACTACAAATGCAAATAAAATTGGATGTGAAAGATTTTTTCAGAAGACAGAAGACCGTGCAACTAGCTAAATATAAATTTTTATCCACAAGTACACTATGCCACTTGCTGTACACTTTGTCAATTATTTATTTTTATGAGTCACGGTCAAGAGAAAATGAACGCACCATCGGTGCCCCATAATAAGGGTTCCTGATGTTTTTTTTTTACTTAAGTACCCACAAAATACAATAAATACCTAAATAATATCGGTTATACTTAATAGAAAAGCTCATAAATTATAGTAGATAACATTATTCCGTACAATTTTACTTCACAAACATAAATTCATTCATATGGGTAGATTCATTTCGCAGATTTCAAAAATGGAAAAACTCGTCTGCAGCAACAAGAGGTTTTGGAGTTACGTCCCGAAAACCCGGAAAAAACCGAAGTTACCCGGTTGATTTATTTCCTGGCTCTTTCTAATTATTAACATTTGTTTATTTCCGTAATTACAAGTCTAGTTACGTTTTATTTATTTTTTATTTGTTTTTGCGATGGTCTGTCCGTATTTGATTTCCCCATGTAAATCACACATATATATTCCTGCTGAATTGCAACGTGAATATTAAAAATTCTTACACTTCAATTCATCCTGCAACTTGGTAATAATAAACTCTAGTAACGTATAATAAAGTAGCGGAAATTCCCTTGTAGGAGAGATAGGAAAAAACTGTATATACAAAAGGTTGTCATGTATTCTTATAATGCAGCAAGGTATTAATTGTACCATATTATGTTAATATGAGTGCTGCGGTCCTATAGCCTAAACAACTAAAACCCGCGCAGCATTCTAGGAAATGCGACGTTCAAATAACACACTCATAAATGCAGAAAGCCCAGCCAGTATGCATTTTGTAGGCTTCGTTGACATCCCATTATTCCAAAACGGGTGTTCCGATTTATCTCATCTTCGATCTCATCCTTACATTTTACCTCTAAAAGACCCTCAGAAAGTTAGAACCAATTATCCCTTTTAGTTTTTGAGTTATCGTGCCCCCAGACAGAAACACAGACAGACAGACAGACTCGGCATCCCTATAAAGTAGCGATTCCGCTACTTAATAAACTACCAATTCAATAAACTATTCTAACAGCTATAAAACAGAGTGACGTGTTCTTGTAATTAGTACTACACCAATTCTTGGGTCAAATGTCAAATGTTAAATATCCAATGTCAACTGTCAAATGTTCTATCAACATTGAGTGAGTGCAGCAAGTATGAAGAAGTGTTTTGTTTTATTCAATTTACTTAAATTTCAATTTGCCGCAACTACTTTAAGTATTACTAGACCCAGTCATTAGCTTCTTACCATCTCCACTGACTGAGCACAGCTTTGTCATAAAGAGAAAATTATTAGGTCATGACCCTGTAATGCTAGTGACCCCATAATAGAACTTAGTCTTCCTTTT
>JAAAYG020057201.1:0-10371 GCA_009936455.2 Tomocerus minor
TCCCAACTTGCATCATTAAAGGGAATTCCCAAATAGCAATGCATGGAAGGAAGACACATTTTATTAATTACATGGTTGAAAGCAACAGCGGAGTACGCAGAGGCACACTTGAATTTTTAGGCTACAATACCTTCGTGTAAATAGTTTCAGCCAATGAAATACTGCTTTTCAATTTTTAAGATTGTTGTGTGAAAACCGTTGTTACCTCGTTTATTAATTTATTTGCAGCGCTTTCTGGAATTCAGATGTTTTAAAACTAAAAGCTATTGTCCAGCCAGATATCAGATTCCGTACAAAAGGAAGTTGAATATAATAAGGAATACGTTCTTATTGGTTCATCGGTAGAAATTGGCGGAATCCTTTTCTGATTGTACTGACCAATATATTCACGCAGTTAATAAATGTAATGCTAAGGGTAGACATCATTCAATGTTCAAAGCAGCTATTGCTATACAATTGCTCATGTCATTTCTCTTATAATGATTTCATGTTTGCGGCAGAAGCGTTAAAAGCTCAGAACTAAGTATTAAGATCGTATATTTTAGTAATATCATTACTCTATTGTCCATTGTACTGCATAGTATGAACAATTGAATCACTCTTAATTGCAGCTGCTCAATCTACAAGGACTATTTGCATTATTTGGCCGTCCACAAGTAATTGTAATATAATTAGTACAATATGGTTAACGAAGGGGTCATAAAAATATTCCATTGGCAAATCAAGTGCAATGCAGGTCAAGGATATTCCACTACGTAATAATAAATGTAGCTCCCTCCAACTAGTTATATTAATAAGTGTACTGCGTAGATGTACTTTTGTCCTTTCTGTCAACGAAATAAATCTTACATATAACTATAATAATTCTGTATATAATAATATATAGAAAGTGCAGAGCGAAGTGACTAATGAAACCAAAGAATACCTGCACAAATTTAATCCGTTCATTCGTGCGTGTATATAGTTAATGCATTTGGCAAGGAATTTTGTTCAATTTTAGCAAGGTTTCTGCGTCTGTCCCCTACAATTGTTCATTCGAACGTAGATAGCACACACACAATGCGAAGTAAAATAGAGGGCTAATTACATTGCATATTAAATACGAGTAGCAACAGTGTAATTTCGTTGGCCTTAGTGCCCTAGTTGACACAGCGTGGCCCAATTCAGCAAAATATAAATATGGTTATAAAAGTTTAATGAGTCTAACAGAAGTCTGAGTTGTGAACAAGATCACTGAGTAGTTTGTAGAATTGGTTAGCAAAAAAAACGTATGAAAATCAAGAAATTCATTGTAGAAAGCAAAAGGAAACAATTTTCTTGAAATGTTTCTTAAAAGCGAGTGCAGTAGCTATTTTCAAGGAATTTGATTGTAGACGGCCTAAATGTTGCATTAGATGATTTGCATATTGTAGCAATAATTGCAGGTTTGGCTGCCGAACGAAACATTCTGTGCTGGGTGTCTATAGCGTAGAGGTGAAAGAAGGGCAGAGAAAGGAAGGAAAATTATTATTTCTCCACATGCATAGCACGTATGCATAGCTGTTAAACACAACGACGTAATATAACTGCAGATTAATGAATAACGACTGTACTGTATAAGCTTTGGCTAAATATTATTTATATTGATATTATATTTATAGGATTTCTGGCTAGGGAGGAGGATTGGAAGGGAGTATTTGTGGTTTGGGTAGCACTTAAATATTCTTCTTGGTATTTCCCTCAATTCCGAGCAGTTGGAATGGAAGGTGTGCAGACATTGTATAAAAGTAAATAAGAGCTGAGGGAAAGTTTTTGTGCGGATGTCTCATTAACCTAGACCCAAGAGTGGCACAGCAACTTAACTTACCTTAATTGAAGATTGGCGTGATTCTCTTTCTATTACTTATCACTCCTTTGATCTGGATTGATTTAAAGTCGAGAAACAGGGAAAACTACTCTTTTCTTTTCCTCATGCTTGTGCAATAGAATCAGAAACGTGTCGAGCGCTTTCTCCCTTCCACCTTCTTCATGGCTTCTAGGCTCTCAACTTTTCCCGTTTCCTTTCCCTGGCAGAATTATATCGTTTAATATACGTATCAGGGTCTAGCCTATATATCTGCATTTAAATGACTGCTCTGGTTTGAATCCACTAAAGATATGCTCCACGGCGACATTTCGTGATATACATAGAATACATAAGCGACATGCATGGATTTGCTAGTCCGTTTTGTATGTGTAAGCACAACAATGGCGTATTATTCTCTTCCAATATATCCAATTGCGATATGCTGGCCACAAAGAATCAGGCTACCTTGCCTAATTGACACTAAAGTAAGCTATACTGCCTATAAATGACATGGATTCAAGAGACTGTGATTATTATAGGCCATAAGGAACTGCGTGTATTCTGCAGAGTCAAGTCCAAAGCCCAACAGCATGCAGCAGTGTGTTTACAATGTGTGTGTATCCTTTTGTAGAGGACATCCGGGCGTCATTTCAATTATTAAGCGACTGTTTATTCTTTATCTGACAGGGAAAAAACCTTCTCTCCTTTTCTCCCATGTACTTTCTATTTTTTTGTATTTTTGCACTTTTCACATTCAGCTTTTATAGCCTTTGAACCGTGGGCTGGAGGAAATCTGATTTGAATACACTTACATCATAACAGAGACTGTAGCGTGGAGTCAGCCCATTTTGTGTAGCGATATGGTTATTGCTACTGCGTAGTTGTTTAATTGCTACCTACGCCACATAATCCCTTTTCTATCTGTCTCTAAGTTGATAGCCAAGTGAAATGAAAGGTTAAGAACTGCCTTTCTCTTGTAGGCGCCCAACTTGTGTAGAATTTTAGCCGTTATTATGCATACCTATCGACAGTGTTTCACAGTACTTAAATAACTATTATGTATATTGCAGCTAGTGGTAAAAACTTGAAGGTAAATGCATTCAGTTAAGGTTAAGCCCAATGCTATTTGGATTTAGGTACGATAGCGACAAAATTCTATTAAATTCACTTTGTGTGCAGTAGGTGCTATTGCTAGCTATAGGGACATTAATGCTTGGGGTTCTTATAGAAATGACTGAGCTGTCAAGTTCCTCAAGTCTTTAGACTTTAGAGGCTTTTGCAACTACTGGCAGACTATAGAAAATTATTGTTGATGAATGCTTTCCTATTCCTGAATTTGCAATTCCACATACAGGGCCCAAGTCACGGTCAAGCAGCAGAGGAAAGGAGAAATGTTTTCTGGTGGAGATGTAATGGGACAGGAATTGTTTGAGTAACGATTTGATTGCTTCTGTTGTAGGTAGCCGACCGTGGGACCTTGATCAAAGGAGGAAACAACAATTCTTACATTTGCCAGCATGTGCGGGTGATTTACGAAGAGATAGTAGAAGCACAATCTTTGGCAACTGATGGAAATGGAAGTGGAGTAGAAAATATCGGATCAGATGAGGCAATAGATCCCACAAATGGAATTATTGACAGTAATGGTAGAGATAATAATTCGTCAAGACTTAGTTCTGTCGAGGAAAGCTCCCTGTCGGGTTCCATTTCTATATCAACTGATGATAAGAGCATAATAACATTATTAGCCGAACATTCAACGACAGACTATGATTATCCATTGGTCCCGACGGCAATTCGAAGAATCTATGAACCTCAACTGTTTAGAAAATTAGAAACTGAAAGTTCTTCAAGATCTACTTCTACAACGGGGTTTTTAGACGTGAGCTTCAACCATTCAGATGATTCGGGTTTATCTTCTGGCTCCGTCACTTCAGATCAGCCGCAGAACAAAAGGAATGACTCGGACAAGAGGAGAAATGAGCATGAGACGAAAGCGAAAGACAGCAGCCGCCTAAGAAGAAATAAAAGGAACCATCGCACCGCCAAGAAAGCTAGCGTGAACCAAGATGCGGAAGAGTCCTCTAATTTTGACTCTTCGAGCGGGAGCATCAGCATTGGCGACCATCGGAAGGAGAACGATGTCACCCTCGCTCAGCGTGCCAATTCTGCTCTGGAACAGAGACCGTTGTCTTGGACAGAGAGTGACAGGGAAACGGACGAAGACAGCGAGCGGAAGAGACGGACGCGCTCCATTGACAACAGTCAGCTGACCACTTTCCGAAAAAAATTATTCGGGAAGCACTTGAGCAGTGGGAACAATGGGAAAAGCAATAGCCATGATAATATCAATAACTCAAAGGTTTTTGCTCCTCGACCGGAAAAAGAAGAGGATAAACAAAAAGAACACACAAGAAAAGTAGCAGAGCTTAATATCTATTTGTACAGACCCGACTCTCTCATTCTGAACGAACTCTTCCTGCTCTGGAATCGCCATACTTTGGTAATCTTAATACTTTCTCCATTATGTGCATGCACTATACAGTTTCGCAACCCCTCCGTTGTCATATTTGGTGCCCATCGTTGCTCAAACTATCCCATTATTCATTTTTTCATTTTAGTTGCATTTGATCTTACAAATTGTGATCAGAGATGATCAGATTTGTATATTAATAGGCAGTCAATTATTATATGTTGTATTGACTTTACTTAGGGATTTAGAAAAATTTGAACGACTTTTCATGAACTTACGTCTAGTAAAACGTCTGTGATAACTTTTCGTCCTGTTTTTCTTGGACGAAAAGGAATTATGGAGTCAAGCACACAGTTCCATTTAAAATATACATCGGAAATAATAATATTGTGGACTTCCTTTCTACTTTCACTAGATTTCCTTTTCTAATAACAGTTAGCATACTAATTGCACAATAAACATAAAAATGAGGCATTATATCTCAGCTCTTGGTATTAACCAATTGAACACACTAGAGGTTTTGTGTGCCCCATGATAATAAAAGAAAGAATGCCAATTAGCGCAATCAATAGCAATCCCGCGATACATAATAGGCTTACAGTGGATGTTTCATTGAATATTGGATCTTTATCTAATTACTAGCAATTACTAATAGCGCATTTGTTTAATAATCAATAATATTATCAATAGCGTATATTTTGGCAAAACAAAAAAAAATTGTGCATATATGCATTGGAGAAAAGTTAATGTTAACAGCAACAACCGCACTTCAAGGGATCAATTATTGTGCCCCATGCCATTGAATACCGTTAATCGATCAATAGTATCAATTCAATTAAATCAATTTATCAAATTGTCATTATATGATAATTAAAGTAAATTAGTAAACCGTCAAACTCTAAAGTATTCATTTAAAGATCTTTGTGGGGTAAATATTTATACTTGAGTACACATTACTGTTATTATGAAATATGAAATATGTGTTTTTTTGGGATATAGTACTGCAAAAGGTTTTCTTAAGTATTGCATTTCGGAAAGCCAGCCGCTAGGAACCCTTAATACTAAAAATTAGTTGGTAACTGTCATGTGCTTTATTACGTGAGACATATATCTGGAAGCGTTAGGTTATTTTTTGTCATATTAGTTTGACGATTTTTATAGACCTTAAACTTGGACAATAGGGATAGCAATCGTAAGATCCAATTTCAGATAAACATTGCAATCTATCTGTATAAAACGAAGTCTCATGGACGCCCGTTGTATTTGCGATAAAAATTAAATTGCAATTGTAATTCCTTCATTCATATCTGTAGAAATGCAGTTTGGAAATGGACGACAGTATTTCAGGACGAGCGGAACAACAGCCAAATTTTAGTTTGCGTGCGGCCGAAAAGATACTGACGAAAGCACACGTTCGTGATGGAATTTCTTTGCTCTCTGCAGCTCCAACTTCGTTTAGAAAATTCTCTGTTTTATTACACCCACTGTGGACTCTTCACAAAAGCTTGCTCCGGTATCAACACTTGAAACTTATTTGTTGGAAGGTAACTTTCCTCTTATAACATTATGGCTTCCTAAATGCAGCAAATGTACATGCCGATTTCCACAACAATTGCACTACGATATCCAATTAGTCCTTACTGCCATTACAAAAGTTTGGCGAATTTGTACTTACACTATAAACACAAATGTTTCTCGTTATCTGCAATTTCCTTCAAATTGTTCAATGAGTTACGAATGATTGCTTTATGACTTAATTGCATATTTGCCAAGGTATGGGAGTAAGTAAACCTAGGTATGAACAGAGAAAATATTATTTTAATCTAATTAAATGTCATTTACATGCATGCTCTGCTATCTCTAATTTCCAATTAATTAGTAGTGCAGCAAACATTTCTCATTTTTATTATAACATTTATATAAAAAAAATGGTCAAATATTACTCCTTTAAGCTGCATATTCAACATTTTAACATAAAATGATTAATTATCGCAAAGGCAAATAAATGCCCTTCAGAATCAATCGACGAATTTAGAACCACCAAATTAGTCTAAATATTGTTATTTTATCTTAGCTGAGCATAAGTGATGGGTATTGTTGGGTGATGCGAGAAAGCTTTCATAGTACTTTCTCCATGTATAACCCTAGCCCTCGGTTTCAAGACCATTACGTATTTCACTTGGACAATTGATCTTTTAAAAACTCACATTTTCCTTGAAAAACAAAAGCTAAGATCTTAACAATATCTGATAATGGCATATAGGATGAGACTGGAAAAAGCATTAGTTAATAAGATAGCATTTAGAAATACAAAAGAAAATTTTAATTACATATCCAAGTGTAATGAACATATTTAGTGTTATATACCTCGCATACTATGGTAACAAACCAGTATATCACGTAAATAAATTGCATTTCATATGTATGAGCGTAAGTAGATAATTCTGTTTACTAGAAACTTGGTGTGAAAAATAAAGTAGGCATATCATACTAAAGTCAAATGGATGGTAGAGATACAGAATGAATGAATAAAGTTGAATTGCAGGTGCACGCTGTAAGTAATTTAATATGATTTATTTCTTTGACTATTTAATAGAATTTAAATCTGATCGGAGGACTGCTAGATATTTTGAAGCATTGTTCGTCGAGCGGTAGTGATGGGACGAGTGACCATGCAGAATTTGATGAGGAAAGGCAGTCTAGATTTCTGGAGAAACTGTCAGCCTTTGCAATTACGATGGATATCTTTCGTTTGCTCTACCAGTCGTGCAGCACGTCTTTCCTCGTTCAGTCCACTAACAACAATTTCCTAATTTCGCTTAATCGGGGAAAAGAGCCTGCGAAGGAAATTGCAAATACTTCGCTGTTGATGGCCGTTGGAAAAAAACTTCTTGACACGACATTTTCATTTTCTTCGTTATTTGCTCAGAGGAGGCCAAAGCCAATAGACAAGATAGAATGCATTATATTTGATCCTCAAAACTTTGCGAAAGGACTTTGGCTCAACACATCCGAATCAAAGGTACGTCAAAGCATTCAGTGCACCGGGGTCGATGATGACCTGATGGTCTCTATTTTAATGTGACAATTAAATATGCTGAACGAATATGTTCAGTGACAAGTTGAAGTGTTCTATAGCATGTTTACTTTATAATACAAATGTCTAGGCGATCAAACTCATCACAATCGCACATAATGCATCCGTGTCAACTTTGTTCGAGATCATTTCAATCCTCCATTTTTCACCCAGGGACAATGACAAGACCTCTTTCATGTCTTATATTCGAACTTTCCCGACGGTAAGTACTTTCTTTGGCTTCTCCTACTTTCTTCTTTCGGCATCATAAATAAAAGGAGCTCCTGAAAACTAGTCACGAAATTAGAAAACCAAGTGTGATATTAGGTTACCTCAATTCTTTTCCAAAGTGTGTCTTAGCAAGCAGACAGCCTACATACTTCTTGTGCAACTCAGAGCTCCCTACTTGTAAATATTTGCATGCACTTCCCTGCTGACATACTCCACCTTAGCTCTCCCCAGCTCTTTCCGATAATTGACAAGCAAAGACACTAAGCACACAATTAGTAGCGGCTGCTCCTGACGTTGACACGAAACTCTTTTTATTGTGTTAGTCCCCCATTGTATTCTATTGTGTTACAAGACCCTTTATAGATTTAGATTAGTGAAGTAGTACCACAGTACCAGTACACTTTATTCCCCGATTTCACCGAATTCATGTTTCATTAATAATGCCGCTTATCTGCTAGAAAGATAAAATCTTAGTCCTACTGATGTAAGTGGTGTTATCTTGCTGGGCTACAGAATACGGAAGGTTATCTGTAGCTTTAGCTTTCTTTTTTTATTTTTGACAAACACTATGAATTCTCTAGTATTTATGCAGAAGATTTTCAATCTGTTAAGATAAAAATATTACTGGCTAAACAATTTAGTACCCCCTCACTCAACAAAACTGAAATTGACAGAACGATCGATACAACTAGTAAATATCGAGATAGTCATAAGTATTTGCTAGTAAAACGACGAAAATAACATTTATTTCAAGATTACTGAATAAATCGATTCAAATTACATTTGGCATTATGAAAATGAATTTAGAAATTGGGGCTAGTTTGATTAAAAACCATTTTTGCTAGTCTTTTTCTGTTTTTACAGACGTTTTTACTTTCTATCAGCCCGAAAACTATTTGATTTGCATGTATGAATTAATAAAATGGAAAGTTTATGATGCATGAATAATATTATTTGATTGCCAATTTCAGGATTCATATCTGAGACAAAGTGTTACTCAGGTAATCAATCTCCTTAGCTCAAACCGACCGCCAATGAAAAGCGCCCAATGTGTACTGCTGTACCAACACGTATCCATATTGAAGACGTTGCTGGACAACCTTGACAATGTCAAGAGCTTTCTCCGCATCACTTTCTGTGAAGAGTTTCAGTGAGTACCTACACATTATAAATGAATAATATGTAGATTTATGTTCCCTGCTGAAAATTAAGATTGGAAGAAGCACGCTACGCTCTTTTGTTGCAGATATCATTCCTGTTCCCTCTTTGTCCTCCTTAATAGTATTAAGAATGAATACATGTCCTGTGTATACTTGCACTATGTGCGCGTAGGTGTAACAGAAAATCATAAATTTTCCAGTTCTGTGATAGTTGCACGAAAGGGTACGTGCGGTGAGCACAACTTTGACACACTAGTACAAACAAAAATTATGTTTGCTATCTAAAAATACCTAAGAATGGAGTACTAACTACTACCTATACACGTTTACAAATGTACTACTCATTTATTTGCACTCACCTCCCTTACATTTCACTATTCAAGGTTTCTGAATTTCAAATTATAACAAAATTTTTATCAGTGCCAATTTCTTATAAATTTCACCTTATGGTACAAAATTACAAATCAATATTAACCCTCACTTTGCAATTTGGAAAACTTTTGTTTCCAAAATAGTTATTTATCTTTCTCACATTCCCCAAAAATAAATGAATATCTGGACATAAACTGAATTTTTTCTTTGTGGCTTTCTTGGCTTCATTATATACAGAGAACAAACACAATTAGAGGATTATTTTCTATTCATGGCCAAAAATATTTTCCTTTAGAAGGGCATGCAAACTTTTGAAATTTGCTTATTTTCAATTTTGCTAAATGAAATGACTGTAAAAATTAAAATAACCCGTAGATTAAATAATTTTCATATTTCCCCTTTGGAAATTAGTCTGATTTTATTAAAGAAGTTAAAATGTTTATGTAAATGTTTACATAAATTACGCTGATAAAAGTAAATGTATTGCCAATTGAATATGCTCACTGCTATTTATAATTTAAATGTGGTAAGGTAACAGTCAAGGAGATAGACTGGCTATATAAATATTAGAGGAATATTTTCCAACTCAAGGTTTTGTCATTGAAATATTTTTTGCAGGTACTTTGTTCATGGAAGAGTTGCGAGTGTGAAAATACCGGATCGATATCCCATCAAACCGAAACTTTTGCTCATCTGCATTGAACTTCGCAATGAAATAGTCCATAAGGTTCCCTCATCATAAAGCATTTTACTTTTGCTGCTACATTATTAATATTACAGAGCAAACAAGCATTGTTGAGAGCTACTACATAGAGGAAATTACAAAATAGGAACCTCAACCCATACACATGGTGAAATGGCAGATATATTTATACCTAAGATACTTGTGAATGCTTATTCTAACCAGATAATACTATTTTATGGTGTCACCAATACAAAGGTAATAAGTACATACAATATTTATTATTCGGGTATCTATGTAGGCATAAAATCTACCAAACGTTAATTTTTACTATTTTTTATTTAAATGCAGTAATTATTTATAATGTACTAAATGAGTTTTCAACTCCAGTGCATAATACTACATATCCTTTTAATGTACTTATATTGATGCTATAGAATTTTTGTATGCTCACTTCGTACCACACGTAGAAACTTAGAAACACATTAGATACATTAGCTATGGCTTGGAATGTAAGTAAAAGCAACTCGTCTTATGATACACAGAAATTAT
>JAAAYG020057223.1:0-10369 GCA_009936455.2 Tomocerus minor
ACCCGGTTTTCGGTTAACCGAAAACCGGTTTAAAACCGGTTTTCAAAACCGTTCTAAAACCGGCTTTGGAGGCCCTACTTGCTACACTATCCTACATACTAATATTAATAAATTATAAATTAGATAATTAAACATAAATATAAACCATTGGCATGTATTTGTAATTGGATTAAGGAAATGTTTGTGTGTTGGACCATGGCACGCTGGAAACCCAATAAAAGTCTATTACCTATTATCTTCTAATATAAATATAATTAGGTCATAGGATGCAGTGTTCTCTTTGCTCAACAATTTCCAGTCAATTTATTTATTTATTTATGGTTGTGGTTATGTTTGATGGGTAATGTTAGGCTGATTATAAATGCTTTGCAGAAGCAGCATGTTTACGGGCAGTATATATGAAAATGCATTTCTACGGACATTACATCTGTACATTAGAGCAGTGACTAATGCAGACAGGAGTCCCCGCATACCTACTAGAGCAGCGATAGATAGACGCGCAACTTGCAGTGTGAGTGAGCAGTGTGTAGGAGTGGAGAGAAAGCGAGAGAGAGAGAGAGTGTGTGTGGGAGCGAGAGCAGGAGAGGATTAAGGGGAAGGAGAGAGGACACTTTCCCTGGCTGGAGAGATTCGGTGAGTGGGAAGTGGCGGAGTGGCGAGCATTCGCTTTGTGGCTGGTGAGAGGAAGACTGCCGTCGTTTTCCTCTCCGTCCCTCCATCTCTGCTCACGTAGCGCTTCTTCTTCTTCCCACGCCGTCTTCTCTGCTTTCTCTGCACTTTGAACTTTACGTGGCTCTGTCTGTGCCCTGGAGAAGCAGCCTTTACGTCCTTCGTCAATAATTAACGTACTGTGTCAGTTAGTAAGGAGCGGGCATCGGGCAATGTGCCTCAACGGCACCCTGCACACCACACACACCCTACAGCCAGTGAAAGTGCACGTCTACTAGAGAGAGTGAGTGATTGGGAGTGAGCAGTGGGGAAAGTGGAGTGGAGAAAGTAGGTGCGAGTGGGGAGAGTGCGAACACGACGAGGACATTACAGTAAATAAAAGAGGAGCCCCATTTAGAGCGGAGTGAAAGTGGTCGTAGTCCTGAATGGCCAACGGATCACAGCTCCACTAACAATAAGCGAGAAGTTGCAGTCATCTCCTAAATGCTCTCCCACTTTCTCCCGCACTCCTTCTCTCTCCAACTGTCCTCAATTGGACGATGACCAAAAGCAGAGACTAATTCTCTCTTTTGTCTCTCGTTTCTCTCATTAGCATCAGGACAGAGTGCTCATTGGATGCAGTAAAGCTCATATCTCTCACCGCCTCCTCTCCCCACTCGATTAGTGCTGAAAAAGGAATTCTAGATACACAACATCGGGCGGCTATTCATATTCAGTTTGAGGGGAATTAGTACAGGAGAGGACTAATCCCGTGGCCATGCCACTAAATAAATAAATTGCAGAGTACAGGAGTGTGGACTTGAATTGGGGATGCCGTCCTTCGGGGGCAGATAGAGGAGCAGAGAGAAAGTCAGAGAGGAGTGGAGAAAGTACGGGAATCCGCTACTGGCCTGGACCACTCACTCACTCACTCGCACTCACAACTCTCGCGATCATTTCCGCTCTGCCTCAGTCTCGCAAGATGCAGGAAGGGAACTGGAGCTCTTCTTCTCCTTCCTCCCGACGTCCATGAATATTCAACGCAGTCTTTTGCCAGGAAGTCAGTTGGGATTAGCAGAAACTTGCGCTCCCTTCCTTCCATCTCATTCTCTCTCTTTCTCTTTCTAAATTACAACTGGAAATTCTCAACTGAATGCAAAGAGAGTGAGCACCCTTGAATAGACACTGGATAGCTCACTTACAGATTTGCATTAGGAAGAGTCGCATTTACATTTCACTGACAAGGAGTGAAACTCGATTATCTGAATTACCTTCCATTCCCATAGAAAATAACTCAAGTGCACATCCTTTTCGTGTACGTAACCCGAGAGGGATCTAATTCCATTTAATAACATCTACCTATAAGCCAATGCAATCTCCGCATCTCTCTCCTTCCGCTCTAAAACTACTCAACTTGCCCGATTTGCATTTCACAGAGCTTGTCAGGGCATTTGCATATTTATTTCCTTCCTCGCTCAAATTACCGCTCCGACTCATCGCAGAACAAAAAGATAATTATAGATTGTCATCTGATCATCGACTTTAAACTGCTATTAGCCATCACTGGCCATCACCTAATACAAATTAGGACACGAGTGTCAAAGTGAAAGTAAGGCAAGAAAAAGCTACACAGACATTCTTGTTGTGCACAGTAGCGTGAGAGGAGATAAGAAAAGAGTGTCGTATATACAGCCACACGATCTTGGGAAAAGGAGAGTTTGTTTGGCGGGTGTGTGTCCTCAGACAGAATGATATAATGCAAAAAGTGGAGTCGCATGTGGAAATGCCGTCGGGACGATTCGAGACGGAAAGTGTGCTGAAAGAGAAATCAAAAGAAAAGTCTTTGGTAAAACTCACGTTCCTACTTCCGCATTACTTTCTCCACTCCTCAATTAACGAAAACTTGGCGGAGTTGTTTTCTTTGATGACACATTAAGAAAGGAGTTGGATCTAGCGACGTGGACATGGATGAACAGTACATTGACGAAGAGGTAAGTAATCAAAATATCCACTCTCATTAATTACACGCCACTGCCTTTCAGCTTCCTTCCTCCTCATTTACATTTACAAGGACGACTCACAGCATGCTAATGATCATGGATACACGCCCAGGGGATATTGCGCTCCTTAATTGCCAACAATCCAATACTACACACTACATATCCACCTAATGCCCACTCATTCCTTTCCTAGCTCACCGAAATGAAATTCTAATTCGGACAGCAGAGCCTTAACAAAGCCACCACTTTTTATGTCTCTGCCTGCAGTGTGTCTGTCGTTGTAATGTGATGAGCCGAGCTAATTTAAAACGCTCCTGCTCTGCCTCATTAACTTTCGATAAGGGAGAGACGTTAGTGTATTATTGTGTACAGTGACGTGACAGGATTAGGCTGATTTAGCGAGAGGCAACGGACACTACGCGCGCAGCGAGACAAAGTACACATTAAATAAACTATTGCTTAAAAATCGTTAGGAATCAATAGTTTGATTTTTTGGCAGAGTAAAGATAGATAGAGTTCCAATTGGCGAATCCTCGAATTAACTATGTGTTGAGCTTGGGAGGGATTTCTCCCTCTCCGCTATCAAAACTTTCTCTCTCTCTCTCTCTCTGTACAGAAATACTAAGACAGAGAGTTTTTATGTGCACTTTCCTCCCAACTCTGCCACTGTATCTCATAAATTATCCAGCCCTGTAGCCAAAGGAATGTAGAGGCTGGCACTGTGCACATATATTCACAGAGACTCCCTTTCCCGTCTACTTCTTCAAGCGTATGAACTGAAAATTAAAGGACTAGCCTCCTATTACCAAAGACATTTCCTATTTCCATATTGACTTCTTCTCAATCCGCTCGACTCTATCATCCACTCTGTTAGAAAAAAGAATGCTTCTTCCGCCCAACATTTTTGTTTCAATCACGGTGAAGAATTGTTGGTTTTCATCTGCGAGTGGGCCAGCCTCCTTGTTACACAATTTTGTAGAAAAAAGGTTGGTGGGAAGCTGCAACAGTCTGGGCTACATCATTATATCGATCGGCACAGAATGCGAATCTCTGTTTACGGTCGCAGCCATATTGATATTAAAAACTTTTAGCCCTTCTAGCCTTTTCTTAAACTCATATTAATTTAGCTCGCTATTTTTTTTCTGTTGAGCCATTTTAAGATATATTTGTATTCCAAGGTCTATCACAAAAACACATCTATATAATTATGGCTAACAACTGTAATCTAACTTTATTGGCAAATAGTAAATAGTAACTCTTGCTCTGACATGACTGAATGATAATAAAATGCGAGGCAAGCAGAAAAATTGATGATGTGCGGATTTTCGAGTGGTAAATGTGGTGTTGAGTTGAAAAGCTTGAATGGGGGATTTATATATATAGGTAATCATCTTTAAACAGAATATAAAATATGTGTAGTCATAATATTTATATAGTGAAATAGGAGGGGATAGTTTGCGGATTTATGCACTGCTGAAGTAGAGGCAGGAAAGTGCAAAAGTATTTTTGGTGAAAGGAAGCGGGCGCGACCAGTGCCAAGAAACTTTCTAATCTAAAAAGTTTGTTAATATTGTGCCTTGGCAAAGTGATTGTAAGTTAAAAAGGCAAATGAGTTCTTCTAGCCAATTGCCGACTATTAAAACGTGCATTAGCCAAAGCAAACAAAGGCAAGTCGAGATTAAGTGAAAGAGACGGGGCAGGGAGCTTTGTTCCTATTCCGACTTTATTTCTATGGCCTTTCCATTCACCTCCCCTTTTATGCTGATGTTCATGATTAGCATTCCCATCCCACCACATAAGGCACATTTCCCGACTGAACAACTACACCACTATTACTAACTACTTCCTTAGCACGACAGACTTTCACATCAAATATTATAAATAGGTTGGGGAATTAAAAGAACCCACTAACTTTCACTTTGAGCCGTCTATATAAAAGTAAATTGGACCCAAAGTTCTTCTTAATGCTCCGTATTTCTAAAAAGCCAACATACATTGCTTAGCAGAGACACAACATGCGACATTACTAAACTCAAATCACTCAGATATAATTTCCGAGTCTATGAGATCATATGTACGAAACACTAATCTGCATATATCATCTTGATCATTGCCAAAATACTTAAAACTTGCTGCCAGAACTACTGGAAATATAAATAGAGAGATCTGGAAGGACGAAAGAAGGCGGGAGAGTAATCTACAAAGAGCAAATTGTACTCTCGTCGTTGTGTTTCAAGTTCAAACTGTTTTCTTAACTCATTTAGTGTCTCTTGACAGGGGGAGGTTAGTTATTTGCAAGAATTGGGACTAGAGAAATGGAGGGAAGGGTGACGGAGGCTTTGGGAAGAAAGGACTAATAAATTGCTTAGTGGATTTGCCCGTAGTGAATTGTCGGAGGAGAGAAAGTCACAGGTTAGGGATTACTTACGGACATGTGCATGTGGGAATTTAAAAAGAGACAGAGATGGATTCTGTTTGTTTGCTAACAGTTGACTACTTATAGTCTGCGTTGACTGGGAAGTGGGGCGACAGGCAGTTAGAGCATTAGCCACAACATCTAAGGTCGAAGGAAATCCTAAATATTTTTTTATTTTCCTCCGTCCCATCCTCTTCACTTGTTTTTGTTTATTTTGCCATTCATTGCTCTGCCTTGGTGCAGTTCCAGATGGATGTAAACAGGACTTAAGTGCCCTGTGACATTTCCATTAAAAACTCCACCAAGACAGGACATAAATAAGGTGCACTCAACAATAACTACGAGCACAATAAGCAATAAATAATGGCGCACAGGGAAATTCAATGTGAGCAACGAGATTTGACGGCAACTCAACCAGCTACTTACATAGCCACCTAACTTTTTCCTCCTCTACAATGGATTTAAGGCTCCATTGAATAAATCCACTTTGAAGTTTCCATCCTAGTCCAGGATCAACTTGGCGCTAGACAAATACACACATGATGCCAGTGTTCAACCCATTGGAAATGACATATCCAAATATTATTTACACAAATGCGGGCTGCTCAATTAAGAAGAACCTAAACTTTGGCATGCCTTATTTTGTTGGGCATCTGTTGATGACAAAGGATTTGGATTGGTACAACGTACATAAGAATTAGTTAATATAATTCCCACATACATACGTATAATTTACGTTTGAGTCAACTCTGATTTAAATTAGATAAACTACATACCTAATATTATAGCAAACTAAAGTGCATTCTGATAAGTTTAAATAATAAAATAATTTAATTTCGTGTATGTGGTCCCTTGGGCAAAATGTTATTTTCTCCATTTTTTCCGATGGCAAAACGAAAACCTTGAGCCAGTATTTATTGCGGATCCCTAATAGTATTGCGGATCCCTGGACATGATGAAAAACAATACATGATGGAAAACAATACGCATTTAAATCTTCTGTCCTACTTTATTGTATTGCTTTGACAATTTCCTAAGAAAATGCATCGAGGGAATTTGGCAGTCAATGTACTTTCTTCAGTAAAGGAATAAACCCAAAACATCCAGGCTTAGAATTAAAACGGGAAAAATAATGGAGAAAGTTGACTTGAAAGAGTGCAGCCGTTTGAGGTGGCTATGACTCAGTAAGAGGACCTTGTTTTGGTCGCATCATTTATTACATTAAAGCATAAACAATAAAAAGTTGAGAGAAGGAAATTGTCAAGACATTTGCGGTTTGAGTTGGTTCGGAGTAAGTGCTTCATAATGGCCTTCAACCAATGAAAGTAAAACATTCGAGATTTTGTTGCTCATCCTGAGTACCATTATGGCTCTATTATTTAGTAGAAGATTTTGGGTTGACGCTACTTTTATTGACGCATGTCTGGCATTCATAATTTTCCCTGTGATGTAACCAGTCTTTCTATTATGGCAACTATTATTATTATTAGGTCAGTGCAGTATGGCAACTATAGCCTTAATAATATTGCTCTGTCACTCTGCATGCCTGTCCATCGCCCTATGTCACAGCCAGTGAACCATTGTCGTATTGGGGGGAGGGCATTCGGGGCAAATGCCCCCCTCTGAAATGTGGAGAGAAAGAAAAATTTTGGAAAAATGCTAAAAAAATTTTCGCAAAATCCCACATTTTATCAATTTTTGGGCTAAAACCCCAAAAAATTTCACTCTACGCGCGAATTGGAGCGTTCGAAAATGTTGTATAAAAATGTGTTTGGCTTACAACCCCCCCCCCCCACCCGAAACTTAGTTTTAAATACGGCACTGTGGTGAACGATTGTAATGATTAGTATTCTTAGGAGGACTATTCATTTTGAAAATGGAGTGCATTCCATTGGGGGAGGAATTACGCTTATATAACGATAACAAAAATGTTTTTGAATTCCGTTTTTTGGAATTTTTACAGTAGTACATAGACATATTTTATTATATAGCTACCTAGGCATACATTTTTGGTAAGCTTCCACTACTTAACTCCAACCATTTTGCAACAGTGTTTTCTAGAAGGAATTATGTCTAAGTTATAGCACTTATTTAGGTACTTGCCAATAACAACTTAAGCACATAATTTAATGTGGCTTATTCATGCACAGATATGGGAACTTGACTGGAGGCCACCAAATATTATTCCAAACAAGGCAATTTAGTGGAGACAAAGATAATTTTCCAATTTTTATTCCAAAAGGGCACCGGAAAGTCGTATCTTTGTTTTGGAACGCTGGCGGAATACTCTAAACATGACATGAACGTTTAGTACGTATATATTTAAGTAGAAAAGCCCTTGGCTCGGCTTCCGCCTCTTCTTTTCCGATATCCACTCACTGACGACATTTGTGTCTGCAGACAAAGATGCATGCTGAGAGATTAATGGACTGCTATTCTAATTCAAATTGGACAGCCCTTTAACTTGCAGATTTTTAATGGGCTCTCTTTGTTGCTCCCAAAGGCATTTTGTCCTTGTTTAAATAATGTCTATTTAGTGTAGGTACACTAAAACTTTGCCAATTTTCTTCAATTAGGTTACTAATGATTAACCTCAATTTTATTCTTACTATCTCCTTCATTGGCATTGAAACAAAATGGCAACGAGGGTTATGTACGGAAAAAGAATACGCCAGTGATTTGATGTGATAGCATACACTCTGCTTAATATATGTTCAGAATACAATGACAATGTTCATGGCCAAAGAACTTGCTACCAATTAGGCTTAGCAGCAGCATCAAAAATCTGAAGAAAATTGCGCATCACCATAGACTACATATTACTACAATAGCAAAATGATAATAAACTTTCGTTGTGCTCTCAAAATGTCAAATTCTCAGTAAGATGAATCCACTTTTGATCTACAAGTTTTCTTAATCAACTTTTTTAATAGTACAGAGCAGGTGGGATTTAGGAGCATTGATGAATACCATTCACTACGGTTATTTTCGCAGTTAGTTTTAGTTAATTCCGTCAAACTCTGTTGCCGAAAGGTTGACAATGTGTGATGATAGAGTGGCATTGCATTAGCTATAGTCGGGCATTTTGGCTTAACGGTAAAATCCCGAAATTAATGGGGAACAGAAAGAAACATCGAAAAGTCTCAATCTCAAATATTCAAGGCAGCCAAATGGAGGATGAGAATAAGGAGAGGAGCGTTGAGTCAGGCAGTAAAAAAGTATTTCGTAGAAATAGGATCCAGTTAAACGTAACGTTTCAATAAAAGGCAGTGTTCGGAGTCAGAAAGGGAGATGGGATAATAACGACATTTAGAAGCACAGATATTATGACATCCACATCCCATTGCATTATATTGGCCATGTGAATTCACTACTTTCATTTTTACACAGAAGTAAATAAACTGGAAATCTGTCTTCTGATTTTATAGGAGTACGTCCCTATCCAGACTATTAGGCTAGGCCATTGCTGGTGGGTGGGTGACTGCCAGGGAACAAAAATAACAGAAAAAAAAAGATTTTTTTGAAACGCCTTTTTGTAAATATCAACTTCTTTTAAAGGGCAATGTGTTTTTTTTTGATCAAACTGACAAAACTTGACACAAAAATTTTATTTATTTTTAAATTCATAAATATTAAAAAGAATTTTTGGTTGTGCTTTTTTTTTACAAAAATAGGAGTATAAAAAGTTTTTTTTTTCTTCCCTGGTGACTACACTCTCCGTGTATGTCTCCTTTTGCACACATCTCTCGCTCCAGCAGGCACGGCCCCTCGTGGCAACTGACATGGGAAAAAGGCCGAGACCCCTGCCACCATTTGCCGTTTGGTTACGAGTGTTCGATTCGAAGAGCCAATTTCTATTCTAATGATGTTCCCCTTCTGTGCCACGTAGTTTACGAACGGGCACTTAGCAGAGACGATTGAAGCGAGAGGCACTGTAGCTGCACTTCGGTTAGTCGGAGATGAAGACGAAGATGTATCTCGTGTAACTCACTGAACCTGAATGGACATTTAGGGAAGTTAAAATGGGGCGTATGAAATAAACGACGACGCTTGGCTGCCCCAGTCCCGACTCAAATGGCCATTCGTGCAAATACTGTAAAAATAAATGGCCGACTTGTCCTCCGCCAAAAAGAATCTTCAAATCGTGGATCATAGCAGCTTAGCCACCCATTACAATGCACTACGTATAGCCGTCTCACCATCACCAGCAGAGCATCTTCAGATGTACATATTTAATATTTACTGTTTCCTCCCCAAACTCTGCCAATGCTCTGACCACAATTAAGGAGTACTTGACAGGATTCTGTGAGATGCTATACTTTGCGACAAGAATTTTAAAATGTTCCCATAAAGATCCATTTGTCGTGGGGAGTCTAATTTAAAATGCAAAATTTTCCAGTCCAGATTCCGATAGTTTGGGGAAATGTTCAAAGCTGCAACAAATATCAAAAAAGAGGAAAATGTTTTCAATGCAATCCACCCACTCCAAAAAACCCCAAATTTTTCTTATGCAAAACTAGATGATTCAGCCCTCTCTGAGGGCTAGCAATAACAGAGCTCGGTTCAGGAAGTTGATGAAATATTATTAAATTGATTCAAGAAAAATTCAATTTATAGTGATTATTGTGAAAACCCGCTTATATAAACGATTTTATTAGTAACACGGGTTAACATAATGTCATTGTTGTAGAAATTATACAGTAGATAGATAGATAAGATAAGGTTTTATTTAAGATCGATATGGCCATTAGCCTTTACAATCATAATCGATGTTACAAACAATAAGTAAAAGTTTAGGTTTATATTTAATATTTGGTCCACCAAATTGCCCCTATCCCCACACGTTGGCAGGAGTGACTAACTTAGTAGACTTTTTTTACACTAATTAATTACTAACACTCTGTACCAGCCGAGAGTAGAAATCCGCGAGTTAATTCCTCACAGACCTCCACAATCGTCGGGCACAGAGGGGATTGATCTGCTGGCTGCATACTATATATATTTATTAGATATACTATATATATATTAGATATATATTTTTACGTTATTATTATGACGAGTTGCTTTGTTACATACATTTATCGGGTTATTAGGCTGTTTACATATTGACAAAAATTATTAGTTGTTTTTTGATTTAATTAGATGGTACATTGTATATTTATGTGTTGTTATTTTTTTCACGGAAAGACATGTAGTATGGAAGACAAGATATTATTACAAACTTAAACATTCGTTAAAAGATTTTGCTAGGTTACTAGCGACTGTTTTACTTTTGAACTTTTTTCAAAAAACCCTACAGAGGACG
>JAAAYG020057234.1:0-10368 GCA_009936455.2 Tomocerus minor
AGTTTGCAAAGTTTCCTTTGAGTTTTAGTGTTTTAGTCTCGGTAGGATAATGTAAATACATAGTAAGACATGTCTGTATACTAGGGTTCGACATCAGGATAGGATCTAACTAGATTAGTCTAATAGTCTGAGAGTAGTTATTATATTTGGCTTCGCCAACAAGTTGTCTATGTGATTTTATACAGTTAGTTGAGGCGAGTGAGTTAGAGTTGAATATTTAGCAGAGAGAGATATACAGATAGGTACTTCTTCTTGAACATGTACATTAGATAATGTGTATGAGATTTAAGTTGAATTAGGCACTTATAGAAATACTACACACAGTAACGGAACAGAAGGGTATCGCATCACACATACCAGTACGGTTGTCGGATGAGTTAAAAATAAAACCCGGCGTGAGGAGGGCATCACATCTTCTTAAAATAATCATTCAACTCTCTCAGTTAGAGGAGGAAGAATAACTAACAAAGTAAAGTTAAGTGAAGTGAAGGAAAAGTAAAGTCTTCGCTTTGGGTTTATGTTTTCCTCTTATTTTTTTTCTTGACTTCCTTTCTTTTCCGTAGGATTTAGTCGACAATCCAGACGGTAGGTAGAATCCAATGAGTTTGATGTAGTAGAAAAGAGCAGGACGGAGGGAGGGAGCTTATATTATTATACCACACACTTATTACTTGTTTTCCTAACATTTACATTTCCTTTTGGCTTATTGGCAAACAACGGAAAGGGAAATATTGTGTAGCCGACGTAGCCGGTGAAGACGAAGAGCCAGGCAGGGAGTTTTCAGTGCTAGCCTCGTATTTATTATCATCGTCGTGGCAGAGGGTCTATTAAATTAAACATTTCAGTTAACAATACAGATTGAGCTCTATGACTGTATCTCTCCGAAAATTACTTGTACAAACTGTACATTTTAGTTGATCTGTTTGAAAGCAAGAAGAAAAAAAACGGCGAAAGAAGACAGGTGCGTTCACACGAGTGAAGTAAAGTGCAGACGGCGTGACGACGACATTCTTCTTTTCTGACTCGGCTTTTCATACCATTTTCACATCAAAGTTCAGTTTCTTTTCAAATTACATTCTGGGAGATAGACACTAACTGCACTACACTCACAGAGAGACTCTTTTAATCTGCTGAATTGTATATTGAGCTGTCTTCGCCTTTGAAAACGTTTATGGCCAACACATGGGCTCTCCTCCTTCTCTTCTTTGGCACTACTAATTAGGAGTAGGAGTTTTGGTTGAAAGCAGACTTTTTTTGTTACTTTTCAAAATCAAGACTCTGTTTCATCTTTCCCATTGCTCTGTGCTCACATTCGTTGTGAAAATAGACTTGAAAACTTGAAAAAAATCAGATAATTTCTTTACCATTCCTATACTTGGTGTCTCTGTCTCACTCAGTATATGACTCATCTTTTCTACTCTCCTATTTTCTTTTTTAGTCTTCCGTGCGACAACAAAGGAAGTTTTCAAAATAGTTTTCATCAGTAATTTTAGTGGGATATTGGATGTGGTGAAGTGACGTCAACGGTTTTCTGCCTTTTACTGATTTTTTTGTGTAGTTTTTCAATTTACATATCTCTGTTAGGAGCTATTTGATTTTCTGTCTTGAATCTTCTTGTTGACTTGTGAGTTGTGTTATGTGCGGGTAAAAAAGGACTTGGTTTCTGTGTGGAAAGTGTTAACGTGTATCGTTAAAATAGTGTAGCACATATGGAGAAAAAGAGATTGGTATTAGTAGGCTTCCTATAGGGAGATTATAAGATATGAAGAGAAAAACGTGTTCGAGGTTTGAGAAATATGTGCAAATGAGAATGTAATGAATGGTACGATGTCATAAGGAGGCGTCACGGTTGCCAAAATGAGAGGAGAAGATGAAGAACGACTTGTGTGGCCAGCTCCGTGAGGTTCTCTGCTCGTCGCATTAGATTCAATGGAATGGAATTAGATTTTTCAATTGAAATTTCTTAGGAAGAAAGTTGAGGGAAAGTGGAGAAAGATTTTATCGTCAAAAATGAATTTATTGGAAATCAAGTGATTTTGTTATAGGTGTGTGCTTTTTAGTAGTGATTGAAGTGAAAAGATGAGTTCACGGAAAGGAAGAGTTCGTCATTCTGTGCGAAACAGACCCGGAGGCACTCTGGGGCGCCATAGGTCATGGGAAGATCCGGAAAGGATGATGATGGAAGTGGAGCCAGGGCGTCAGGCAAAGATAAAGAATTGTTGTCGATCACTGGCGACGTTCATGTGCACTCAGGTCGGGGTTGGAGGAATCATTGTTGGATATGCCATAGTGGGGGCATTCGGGTTTATGGCCTTAGAGACTCAGGAACATTCTGTGACTGACACAGTGTTGGAAAATGTGACTAAATGTCGGGAACAAACTGCACTTAGACTTTGGGCTGACTACCTAAAGCATCCATTTAATGAAACTGAGTGGGACCAAGCAGCTAACAAAGCGCTACATGCTTTCCAGGTATAAAATTCCGCAAAATAAGTTTGTTTTTTGAAGAATTTAATGTTCAGGAAAAAGTTTAAAAAAATTGAATTTGGCCTAAAAATTATTTAAAAAAACAAATTGCTTTTTATGGGGATTCTTAGAAAGAAGTTGTTAGCGCAGTGAAGAAAGGGTACGATGGTAGAAATGTCAAAGAACAATGGAATTTCCCCGCGGCACTCATGTTTACGCTGAGTATTTTTACGATGATTGGATACGGGAATCTTGTGCCGAGAACTCAGTGGGGAAAAGTCATTACGATCTTCTATGCCGTTTTTGGCATTCCTTTGTACATTTTGTACTTTATGAATATGGGAAGGGCCCTTGCTGGGACCTTTAAATGGATATACATTAAACTTAATTCCTGCTCTGTAGGTATGCTCATCTTTTCATTTTTTTTCTTCCCCCTCCGATTGATATGTAGAGATTGCAACTAACAAATCATCGTTTAAATAGTCATTAACCTCCAACCAACTAAAAAAAATCTCCTTCTTCCAGTAGTTTAAGTGGTTGTCAACTGTCTAGAATAGAAATAACACGCATGGTGTTGGAAAGGAGATAGTATTTTTGATAAGTGAAGCTGATTGCTGATGGAAAGTGTTTGTGGGGTTGTTTAGTGAAGACGCCAGACTCTTCCGCAGAGGATTTGGGCCAAACTTCTTCGGGTAACTTTAGAAATCGGAATACAGAGGAGGAGGAAGATGAGGCTGTCATAGTTCCTAGCTCTGCGTCACTCTACGTTCTCATGAGTTACATCTGTGTTGGTACAATAATGTTTGCCGAGTGGGAGCAATGGGATTATTTAGACTCGGCGTACTTTTGTGTTACAAGTTTGTGCAAAATAGGGTTGGGAGACTTCGTTCCAGGGACGAACATTGATGACTCCGAAGAGGGGAATCAAACGAAATTAGTTATTAATTTCATTTATCTTCTTCTGGGCTTAGGACTAGTCGCCATGTGCTATAACTTACTAAGGGAAGAAGTTCTTGCAAAACTGAAACAATTGAAAAGTGATGTGAAAGATTTGTTTCATTTCATCAGGAATGATTGCACATGTACGGATTGTAAATAAATTTTGGAAATTTGGTTTCTTTGGGAGTTGTGAAAATAAAGAAAGGAGGGGAAGAGCTAACTAAGTAAAGAAGCTCTGATCTGCTGCTGATCTGAAGTGATCTGAGCTGCTATAGTGCGAGTGAAGCTTTGAATGATTTATTACTTGAAACAATTTCCGATAGGACAGTGCCAACAAATTTATTTTATGCGAGAGCGAGAGTGCGTAACTCCAACAAGTCAAATAGAGAAAACAGCTGCAGCTCTTCACTTGAAAAACTATCTTCCTATATACAAGCAAAAAACATTCACAAATATTCACAATAGGCTGTAGACATGACATGGATACTGACATAAAGCATTAATGCCATTCTTAAACATAAGCTATTGAATGTATTTTACTTTAGTAATAAACAAAAAAGTCAAGTCGATAAGTAGAGTCAGTTCTTGTACACTGAAGAAATGATTTTCAGATATCCTCTCTCACTCTCTCTCTCTACTTTCTTTCTATCTCTGTCTGTTCTGTTCTGTATTAGCCAGTATACGTTTTCTTGTAATAGCACTTTTGTCTTATAGCTAATCTTTACGCGTTTTTATTTCTATTTTTTCTATTTGTACTTTGTACAATACAGAAAAGAGTTTTCTTTCGTTCGTGTTCACTTAAATACGTTTTAAAATTATTACTACTTGGTGCATTTTTGTGCATCTCACTACTTACTACTGCATATAGATCACTAAGGATTTTTAGCTGTAAAAATTAAAATAAATACACTGGTCGTTATTTTTATGTTGACATTTAAGTACGTAGATGTTTAAGATTGTAGGATGGAATTGTTTACAAATCCATGCATGAATGAGAAGGAAATGTTGAATATTTACAATGCAATATGATGATGTAATTTGTGAAAATGACTCGTAAAGAAATTTTCCAACGGGACCTGACTAATCTATGGACTCAGTAACGATGCAAGTTGAAGAAAACGGACGAGGGGAAAACGGGGAGGGGAACACAACGGTGGAAGGCAGCTTAGAGTACTCTAACTCACCCAGACGATTCATACACGTGGAAGGCTATGACGGTAGAAAAAATGACATTGTCTATTGTCGACCTCTAATCGAATCAGATAAGGCTGCCTATGAAATTAATGGCGACTCCGAGTCGGATACTCAACCCGGTGGTAATGGAATTGGAAACCGTACAAAAGTCGTAGTATTCTTCGGGGGTGATATTCAGGTATGTTGCTCCGCATTTATTTTTATGCTTTTCCATTTTTCTACTGTTAATGTTTTGCTATTGTTTTTTTTCAATTTTAATTAAGTACTTAACATTTAAACAATTTGAAGTTTATGAATTAATTTTCATAATGCATCTATAGATTATATGTAGAAATAAGAAAATAAATGAAGTTAATATAATTTGGTAATTAAATTAGTCATGGCCAGTGAAACAAGGGTAATTTCGTCAATATTGGAAGTTTTATTTCAATATTTATGGAAAATTATTTGAGTAATTTGAGATTTAAGAAATCGGAAATGGAAAGGGATATTAAAAATGTCCTTCCTGATATTTTAGCAGTTTTGCTGTGAAAAATCATTTTTACGCAGTACTTGCTTTGGAAATAAACATGAAGACTTCATCACTGTTATGTAATGGTCCAAAATTACGTAAACATGTAGTAAAGTATATCTATTTGTGACTATGATCAATGACCTATTTTACTTTTGGATAAGTATTAATAGGTATTTCTAGAAGGTTTCTTGATTTGTGTGTATAGCATGTACCTACGGACGTACTGTACGTTCTCTCTTCTCGAGATAAGAATAAATTAGATGATTCAGTAGAAGAAGCAAGCTAATAGATTGAATTTTGTTGGGTGAACGTGCATTTGACTTTGTGTTTGCCTGTACAGAAAATAGGTTTATCAGTCTTGCGTTACTTTATAACGTGTGGAGACAGGAGACAGTTTCAATTTTGACTTGTATTTACGGTTACACATATTAAGATTCATTTAAATGTGGAGGATGGATCGTATTAGTTATTTTTGTCTCTAGAAAACGAAGTAAACGTACATGTTTCAATTACGATTAGGCTATAAATATATGGCAGCCGTCAAATATGCTGAAAAGAGGAAGAAGATCAAAAGTTTTTTACATACGTACGATAAGATTTTGCGTAATGCCTGTGGAATTTATTTTTACGTTTGTCCCCTCTGATGACAAGTCACGATTAAGAACGGAACGAATATGATGATTTGGTTATAGAGTTATATTGTATAGAGAAATATACGAAGTAGGAAGTGAATTTGATACTACGCACTGTCGGATTTGTTACAAGATAAAATCTGATTGAGAAATAAATATGATTTTGATGTTTTTTTTGTGTTGTAAATAGGATTTTACGGAAATGATGGAAATGCATCGAGATCATCGACAATACTCGAATTGGAATTTGGAAGCGACTGCACGATTACTCCAAAGACAGTTTCCCAACCATCACATTGTTGTTGTCCGGCCAAGTAGAATTCAAATGCTCACATTCAGCTGTTATGATAACTTTGTGCACTGTAACAACACAGGCGTCCCGGACCACGTAATCAACTACTATGCTCTTTTTCATCTGGAGACGCTATTGAAGAATCTGTCAGAGCTAATTGAAACGGAAGGTGATCAGGTGGTGCAAGGGAATAAAGAGAATAATAGTAGCACAAACAACACAAAGTCAGGAGATGATGAAGATTCCATTGTCTCATCCACCACACATGAAGAAGTTAGCAATGGGGTGGATGTTAATAATTCAAAGCTTTCTCATTCACAACCCGTAAATCCACATTTTGATCGGGCTGAAATCACACTGGTTGGATTTAGTAAAGGATGTGTCGTGCTCAATCAACTTATATACGAGTTTCACTACATGAAGGTAAAAAACTATACAGCATGTGTGCCTTGCCTCTCTCTCTGTTGGAAATTGTATTCGTGCAAAAAAAAATCCCTTCAATATTTTAACTAGGTAACGTAAAAAAGACTGTAAACATGTGTTCATCACATATTTTATTGCTGACGACACGTGAATTGTTACATGTAAAAGGTTTTAAGGCTGAGTTGAACATTTCTAATGGAGAGATGTTAGCGACTAGTAAATGGTATGATTAAGAAGGATGAAATGAAATCTACAAGGAAATGTACTTAGTTTGTGTTAAGTTTAAGTAGGTTTACAGTAGGCATTTAAAAACTGAAAGCTAAGATAATGAGCATGGTGGTTAATTGTAGTAAACAAATGGAAATGAACACAGTCGGTATTCAGAATCCTTGCGGAAAATGTCAAACAGAAGGTTGATTTAGTAATTCGGTATTGGAATTGTTTACATATTTTGTTGGGGAAAGAAGCTAGGGAGAGAGCAGAGGGTTTTCGTGGGTTGAGTTTAATTTGTACTGGGATTTTTTGAAGTTCTGAATGATTTGTCAGAGGGAGATTTGTGTGGGAAGCGTTTTTTGCATGCTAAAGGATTAAAATAGTTGAGTAGTGAGATGTATTGTTAGATTGTAATTGATTGATGGTATTTTTGGTTGTGTTTTTGCAGACTTTAACTCCAGATGACCTCACAATGGACGTATTTTTGAAATGCATAAAGGACATGTACTGGTTAGATGGTGGGCACAATGGTGGGAAAAATACGTGGATAACTTCCAGATCTCTACTTGAAACTCTGACTCGTCTGGGGATTCGAGTTCATGTACACATGACTCCATATCAATTGGCAGATGAACGACGACCGTGGATTCGTCGGGAAGAGAAAATATTTTCAGACTTTTTGAAGCGTTTTGATGCTCCGATTAGTCGTCATGTACATTTCGAAAATGAGATTGCTTCGCTGGATTTACACCTACAACTCGTCGCTCAATTTGCATCTCCAGAGAATCCACCAGAGGAGAATCCCAACCAAACACCACACACTAGTGCCCTAAGCATCTAATAATGAAGAACTTAAAAAAAACTTCACTTAAACTAACTTTACTCCGAACCAAACAAAACTACCGAAACTTTGCATGTAAGATACATACACTTTATTTTTATGAAATGTGATTAGTTAGACATGCATCCACATTTTTTTGTGGATGACTTATTGAGTTAAATGATGGGAAAGTGGTTGGTAGACAATTAATTAAATTGTGAATTGGAAGTGGACGAAGTGAGGTTAGTGTTTTTTGAGACTACCAATCTAAGCCTGCGTACCTTACGGAAATAATTGTTTAGAGATGATGATATTATTGTTATTACAATTATATGTAAAACCAATTAGTGCATTGTTCTATATGGTATTATTATGCTTAAATTATAAAATATGTCATGTGTAGAATTGATTAGGTTGAGGTATTTTCAAAAGTGTTGTTATTACTATTATTATTTATTATTGTTGCTGTCGCTAGCGAATAAGTTTTATATTAAAAAGTATAATTCTAATGCTGATTGATTGTAGTATAGGAATGTACAGAAGAGGCAAAAGATGTTGAGTGATTGTCGTGAGCGTTTAGAAGATTTTTTTGTCGTCGTTGTTCATTCATGTCGGTATATCTAACTTACAATTGATATTAGCTTTTAGTAGAGTACTGGAGTCGAAATGGAATTTTTTCAAATTCCATCTCGATTCATTGTATTTTAGTGGAGGTACAAAATGACTGTAGCTTAGGCATTTAAGAAGTAGACAGTAGGGAATTATTAGCTACTTATTTTTAAGCGACCCTTAGAGCTTGGGAACCTAAGTCGAACCCAGAGTCATTGATTTAGCTGTTTTGCCTTGTTGTTGAAAGTGTATATTACATTACAGCCTCATCAATCCATTTAAAGTTTACAAAACCTGCAAGAATGGATAATTATTACTAACCATTCCTCCGTTGAACTTTGAAATAGAATAATCATTTGTTAAAACCAGATAATACTTTGTTAACTAGCATAATCATTGGTTAAAAATTAACTGTAATATAATAGTTTAATTTGTTAAAGTAGCAATTCATAATACAATAGTCTCATTATATGTAGGTCAACCCATCATTGTAGGTATTTTAGCGTAAATTCAGAAATGTAATTGAGTATTATAGAAAGAAAAGAGAACACTGACATGACGTCACATTCAACGACAGTTTTGTATTATTGGATTCCATGTATTTACCTTTGTAAAGGATGAATGGTGTGTACTTGATTGTGTGAAGTATGAAATCTGCTAGCACCGCACCTCGCTTTGTTAGTTTTTTTTAGCCCTCTTTAAAGTTAACATCTCGAGTCTTGCTTGTGCATATAATATTAACATTTTAGTCTGAGAAATCTTTTTCCTGTGAACATCCCAAAAAAGCTTTTCGAAGACATGAAGCAGAATCACGCTATTGTGTAGAGAGATGTATGTGAAAAATGTTAATTACGTTACAATCTTTGAAAAATATTTCTAGATATCCATTGTATGTGTGTGTATAAAAATAAATTTATAAATATATATTAAAATTCATTTGTGCTGTGTTTGACTACTTATATACCCCTACTCTACTCATACTCTCCATTTATTGTTGTCTGAAATGTTAAGGAGGATTTATGAATGGCCAAGTATATTCGTTGTAAACTAAGCTTGTTCTGACAATTTAAATCTTTGTAGAAACTAATTGAATTGTGGAATTATGAATTTTTCAGCAAGTATTTCTTTAAAAATTCTCATGTTTTTAAGTTAATTAGGACGATTTGCTTTAATTAATTTAAAAACATGAGATTTTTTAAATAACTCTTATCCAATTATATTATGCTATACATAGGTCAAGTAGATTCTGACTCGGTTTTCCTTGGAATGTGGTTGAAAGAAATTATCAGGATCAGCTCTTGAAGGGAATTTATGTGATCTGGGACAAGTATAGTTGGCCAACATGCATGAATACCCTGTAAAACGGATATGATTATTAATTATTCAAGGTAGGTGCTGTGTTGTGGAAGTATTGTGATTGTATTGTTATGCAGTGAAGTGATACACGTAGACAAATTCAAGATACATATAATATGTCATCCATTCCACGAAGATTGATGTATGGACGAGTTTAGGGAAAGAAAGAGATTGAAATGGCTCCTAGCAATTTATTAGGCAATGTGACGGCCTGGGTCTCCTTTCCCTGTACTTTCTGACGATGGTGACTTGACTCGGCATAAGTGATTTATGTCATCGGATTACTTGACATTATATTCACTTAAGTTCCTCCATTGGGTATTCTTAAGATATACAGTCCTGCTCTACCATACCAGACAGATTAGATTATAGATTGTCTATCTTTTAAGTTCACTTGGGTATTTCAGTGAGATTTTTGGCCACTGGCCCATTCTTCGCTAGACAGACAAGGTACGGCAACCACAACACAACAACCAACTCGCCTGCTGCATAGCTCTAGACCAAAGTTAACTAAATAAAATAGGAAGCCAATGCTCAACGCTCACTTTCCTTTCAAGTCAACAGACGAGCAAACAAAAGTTTTTTATGCACATTCAAACGAGTATCACGTACTGACAACGAGCCAACTCCGTCCACTTCACTTTTACACTCATTTTTGCCATTTGGGAAAGTCCCTTCAGCATTTCTTAAACTTTTCCTTCCCTAAATCCCTATTTCCTATTTCTGAAAAGAAAATTAACTTTTGATACAAAGAAAAAAAATTATCTTCCATTAAAAATTGAGAAGAAACTCATTTTTGAGAGGGATATTTAGAATTTTCTAATTATTTCTCATTAACTACAGCAAAATTGCAGAAATGTAACTGAAAACTAATGAAAAAATTCAATTGGGGTACATAGATGGTTTGTGC
>JAAAYG020057245.1:0-42558 GCA_009936455.2 Tomocerus minor
TGAGGCGTTAGGAAGTAGCCCCATTATTAAGTGTCCGCATTGTAATGTGTCTTCCATTATTATCTGTCCGGGAAGGGTCAAAGTCAGTAGTCACAGGTTTAATCCTCCTCCTTTCAGTTCCTTTTGATAAAGTGATTCAGTGAAAATCTGCCAATTTGAAACGGAATTATAACACCTTTTACAGACTTGCTGTTTAGCAGCAGAACTTGCAGAAAAATTGATATAATTTCAATTATGTATTTTAACGAAAATATTGATTGCATACCTAATGTTGAATAAATTCAGACATATTTTACTCAAAAACGTATCCCAGGATAGGATTTTTTTTTTATTTTTAGATCTCTGTCTTTGGTTTTAGTTTCTAGCAGATCAAATTCAAAATTTCAAATCCACCAGCACTGAAAGGACTCAATGGAGCAAATTGTCACAAAAGGATTGCATGATTTTCCTTCAATTCTCGATTTGTAGTTTAAATGGATAGATTGACTACCGTTATCAAGGCGTATTAATCCCCGTCAGTCCTAAGGGCCCAATTCTAATTCTGTGTTGATTCGTACTTATTTAGGATTCCCATCGAGCCTGTTACTGCGTTGACTGCGCAGAAAGTTGTCCAGCGGCACCGACGATGGCGCCTTTGCCAGAAGAGTGGAAAATATTTAATATCCCTGCTCTATACATGATTATGGCTGTGATCTTCTTATGTGGATCCATGTCTATTATTTTCATGTCCTATTCAAAGTACTCTTCCGGGCCAAAATCTTACTCAACTGGATCTGGTACACCCACACTCGACACAAATCATTTGTGGCTTAGACTTACATCCTAAATTAATTATTATTTTTTATTTTTAAATAGTATTTCTAGAGTGTTGTGTGCATGATTAATGTTAACTGGGAAATTAATTAATTCGTCCATAGATAAATCTCAGTATGCTGACCCTGGACTCCTTCATCGAATGGGAATGGCGTCCGAAAGAAAAGTGAACAGATTTTTCACTTGCTTGGGCGAAGGTAATTATTTTTAGTAAATTATGTGTGTTGAGGTAATGAAGAGAATTATGTGCAAGTTGAATGGGTTTTAATTTTCGGATTGGTAATTGCAGTTTGTGCGGCACATCCGTTTGCTGTGCTCGTCCCGGGTCTTCTCATAACAATATTACTATGCTGCGGTACATTTTATCTGAAAGTGACGACAGATCCCGTCGAGCTCTGGGCATCCCCAAACTCTCGCTCACGTGTGGAAAAGGAATATTTCGATAAAACATTTGGGCCCTTCTACAGAATTGAGCATTTGATCATCACAGCTAAAAACATTGAGCCAATCTACCATAACACTGCGGACGGAAATGAAGAATTCGGACCAATTTTCAATAAAACCTTCATGTACGCCGTTCTTGATTTGCAAAAAAGGATCCAGGATATCACATACTTCAACGTAAGGCTTTTATAATGCAAAATTTTCATAATTAAAGGCGAAAAGATATTTGTCATGCAATGAATAACAATGTGAATAAAAATTGCAGGAAACTGATCCAATGCAGAAGAATGTGACTCTGTCGGATATTTGCTTCAAGCCTTTGTATCCTGAAAACAAAGAGTGTACTGTGTTCAGCTATTTGGAATGGTGGAGAAGCAATAGAAAAGAGATTGAAAAGGTAGAAGAAGGGCAGAACGAAATGTTTGATAATTATTTAGATCATTTCAAATTTTGTTCAAGAAATCCAGTTTCTCCGAAAGATTCGACTGCTCTGCATCAGAGCTGTTTGGGTTCCTATGGGGGTCCAATCGATCCGAACGTTGTGCTTGGTGGCTACCTGAAAAATGGTATGATTTCTTTTATTTCTTCTTGTTTACATTTGCTGCTGTGTTTTTGTTTTTCTTATTCTCTAAATTATGCGAAAAATTGAGAAGATTGTAATATTTGCCCTTGTTTTTTTGCTCAAAGGTGAAATGGTTGCTGACCCACCATTCAAAGACGCAAATACAGCGATTATTACATTCGTAGTAAACAATCATTACCAAGAAAAAGATTTGGATTCAGCCAAAGCGTGGGAGAAAGAGTTTTTGCATTTCATGGAGGACTATGTAAAAAATGATAAGCCAGATTTCATGGATATCGCCTATTCGGCCCAAAGAAGTATCGAGGATGAACTTGACCGAGAAAGTAAAGGAGAACTGGTCACTGTCGTTATTTCCTACCTCATTATGTTTCTCTACATCTCCGTCAACCTTGGACAAATCACCAGCTTCTCTAGAATACTCGTATGTCTTCATGTTTATTGCCTTCATTTGGTTCCATGTTGACAGTTCCATTGATTTAGACTTGAATTGTCCATTGAATGAATTTTATTGTCACTAATATTAATAGATCGACAGTCAGATATTGCTGGGAATTGCCGGAGTGGTCATCGTCCTTTTATCCGTTTTTGCATCTGTTGGTTTCTTTGGCTATGTTGGACTGCCGGCTACGCTAATTATTATCGAAGTGATTCCGTTTTTAGTCTTGGCTGTTGGGGTTGACAATATATTCATAATGGTGCAGCACTATCAAAGATCCGCCCGCTTGTCGGGAGAAACTAAGTCAAAGCACATCGGGCGCGTTATTGGAGACGTTGCTCCCTCCATGCTCTTGAACTCCTTCACTGACTCTGCGAGTTTCTTTTTGGGTGGATTATCTGGGATGCCTGCAGTTCGGGCCTTTGCATTCTACGCTGCCGTAGCTCTTCTTTTCAATTTTGCTCTCCAGTTCACCTGCTTCATCTCATTTCTCTCCCTGGACATTGCACGAAGAGAAAACAATTACTATGACGTATTTTGTTGGTAAGAAATTCCTATGTCTCACATTCATATACTTCATTCTCTCAGTCTTCTTTTTAGACCTCTTCCTTATTTTGTACGAGGAAATGTTAATGCCAAGGATGGGCGAGTCATTATATTCTCAGAAATTGACTGCTAATTTTAAAGCACTTAATTTTTGACTAAAGTAATGAAAATGTATATGTGTATTAATGGTTACTACTGAATTTACTGTACTACATAATAAATAGTGATAATAATAATTATATAGAAGTTTTATTAGTGTTTACAAAGTATGGATTATGTTTCGATGTTTTTCTATGAAGTTGCGACTAATAAAATAATGCTCGGACTTGGTTTGATCTTTTAGCCTGAAAGGGAAGCAGGACAAGAAACAGAAAATCGACAAGGGATTTTTGTACGCTTGTTTCAAAAAGGTTTGGGCTCCCTTCGTTCTCAAGTTCCCAGTGCGTATCGGAGTGTTGATCGTGTTTCTGGGCTGGCTTTGCTCCTCCATTGCCGTCCTGCCTCAAATTGATGTGGGTCTTGACCAAGAATTATCGATGCCCGAAGATTCCTACGTGACAACTTATTTTAAAGCCATGTTCAACTACCTCAACGTCGGCCCGCCCGTGTACTTCGTCCTGAAAAACAGCAAATTTAATTACAGCGACTACAGACTGCAGGATTTGATTCGAGGAGGAGACTTCCCCTCCAGCTTGACGTCCCAAGTGTTTTCGGCCAGTAAAATATCTCATCGAACATTCATCGCGAAGCCAACGAGTTCTTGGATCGATGATTACATCGATTGGGCCGGGAATGAGAACTGCTGTCGATACAATGTCACTACCCAGGAATTCTGTCCCAGCAGCATTCAAAGTTCCAGGTAAGAAATGCTAAATGACACATACGACGCTCTCCTCCAACCAATCCGCTTAGTTAGATCTAGGCTTCTTTCTAATCCTCTTAAAGGCTAACTTTTTTCCTTCTCGTTTTTGTCTTTGCATAGGAAGTGCAAATCCTGTGACTTACATGAGCATCTAGACGAAGGCCGCATTCCACCACATCTCTTCGACAAGTACGTCTCGTGGTTCTTGCAAGATAATCCTTTCGAGGAGTGTGCTAAAGGAGGTCATGCGGCCTATGGCCAAGGAGTCTCAACGCACTACGACAACATGACGGGACTCGCTCCAGCCGGGGCTTCTTACTTTATGACCTATCACACCGTGTTGAAAACATCACAAGATTACACAGAAGCCATGAAAGAAGCAAGAAACATTGCGAAAAATATTAATAAAATGTTACAAGAAGGTATACATTCTCTATCAGATAAAATATGATAAATCATATTTTTATTGGGCGCATAAAATGTATCCCTAAAAGTATAATATTCTTCCAATATATACCTGTAATCGCATTTGAACTATATTTAGTACCTAATGTAATAATGAATAATATATACGTACGTTGTATAATCATATACGACGCATCTATGACATTTTTGTGCTAAAATGGACCTATTTTTTGCAACGCTTTGTCTATTAATAAGTAGCGGTGAGAATTGATGGGAGTACCCCGTCTGTCCGTTAGAACGATAACTCCCAAACGGTTTCAGGTACCACATTCAAATTGTGTACTTGTTTTCCTGGGGTCCTAGCGGAGAGCTGTATAGAATAACGATGAGGTAATGGGGACAATCGGATGACCCCATTTTACCTCTTACAACGTTAGGAACTGCGAATAAATCACATGCGGTTTTCAATCCGCTACTTATTTACAGCCGTTTATACAACGGTTTATTTATTTATTTAAACTTCCACATTTTTACTATTTCTCTCTTTAATTCTTAAAAAGCATCTATAGAATATGCCGGGAATTTGAAAGTTCTCTTTAAAAAGTGTTTATAACCATGTAATGGAGATTTTTTAGCATAGCATTTTTATTAACTGGTTTTTAAATGTACGGTCTCTGTTAACTGGGTTAATATATTATGTCAATGTAGAATTAACTTCACTTCCCTCTTATTACTTAGTTGCATTAGAAAGATGTAAGGAATTGAGTTATTGAATATATTTTTTTTGCAGAGACGAATTCAACGGACCATGAAGTGTTTCCATACTCCGTCTTTTACGTTTTCTACGAGCAGTACTTGACAACGTGGAGAGATACGCTGACATCTCTTGGCATTAGTTTCATTACAATTTTCGTGCTGACATTCCTGCTGACTGGTTTTGACGTCTACTCAGCTCTAGTCATCATCGTCACCATATTTATGATTGTCACGAATATTGGAGGCCTGATGTACTATTGGAATATCTCTCTGAATGCAGTCTCTCTTGTCAATCTCGTTATGGTGAGTCTCCACATTTGCTTCCTACATGCATAACTGTTGTCTATCAAATGCTTGAATGGACTAGAAATGATTCTCTAACGTAATAGCAGTCTATGAGATGGATAAAAGGAAGGAAGGGAATCCCTGAGAACTTGGGTGGAATATTTTCATTTTGAATTTTGCCAACCTAGAGATGTAATAAAATATTTTGATGTGTTTTTTGTAGGCTGTTGGAATTGCTGTGGAATTCTGCACTCACATCGTGCACGCGTTCACGATGTCAAAGGAGAATAGTCGGTTGGAGAGATCACGGGACAGTTTGGTGAACATGGGAAGTTCGGTTCTGAGTGGGATCGCTCTGACGAAACTCGGTGGAGTGATCGTTCTGGGCTTTGCCAAATCCCAAATCTTCCGAATATTCTATTTCAGAATGTATTTGGGGATCGTGCTGTTCGGAGCAGCGCATGGCTTGATCTTCTTGCCCGTTTTGCTGTCATTCATTGGGCCACCCTCACGAGTTCGTCCTTAACATCCTTCACTTGACGAAACTGAGCCATATGCATATAGTCAAGTCAAAGAAAATGTTCGATCATGTGTATATTTTAATTTTAAACAAAATGAGTTGTTTTCTATGTGCCAAGTTCCTTAGATTCAGTGTAAACCAAGTTGTCGTACATTAACCAAAAGGCGGATGAAGAGTATAGCGAAGAAATAAACAACGTCACGAGTCTAGACTAAAGCTATAATGATATATAGTCATTTCCTAAAAGTACGCAATTCCGTGACTGTGGTGAGCGTTGAATTGACTGTCACAAAACACAGTCACTCTACTACTCTGAAATTCATTTAATTTCAACATTCTATTTATATAAACACAAACTACTTAATTTAATATGTGAGTGCTTCTCAAGAAAGAAACATTTTCATAAGCTGATATTTCCATTTAAATATAATCTGTGGCGACAGATCATGTAGCATATAGTTAGGTGTGTGGATAAAGGAAATAGATGAATTGCAAAACGTACTATGAGTTCGCTGCCATTTCTGGCTAACTTATAGTGCCCGGCGACGACAATGCAGAGCTTGCCGACAAAGAGCAAAATAGCATGATATACAGACACCAGAATAGAAATTGTTATTTGACAAAATGTCAGCATAGACCAAATAGAATAGACACGGCAAATTATTCAAAATTGTGGCGAGGCTGAAGGGAGAATCTGTTGTTGGAGCCTCCCTTAGCCCCGCCCCAATGTGTTTCCAGGGTTTCTGGGTGGGCGTTTATATACAGACGAGGAAACGCATTTTTGACCAAAATCAACGTAAACAAACTTTGACATAGTATTCCGGGACGCAGTCCAGACAAGAGGCGTTTGGATTTAGTACGGAGAGAATAGTAGTCTAAGTCCCCCAGCAGACTATTTCGGGACTCCCATGTTGAAACTCCGATATTTCCTCACCTTTATACTAAAGCCCCCCCCCCAAGAAACCAGGGAACCACATTGCCCCGCCACTATTTTAGAATTTAGCGCTGTTTGAATATTTTATTGGAAATGTTCGTGGTACATTACCCCTAGTCACCTATTGGTGGCACTCCATTTGAACTTTTCGTTCTCCATTTCTTTTAGTTCTTTTATTTGCCTTCCTATACCGATGTTTTGTCAAATGATCATTTATATTCTTATGTCTGATTATGTATATAGCTATCTTCATAAATGCAGTTTCACCCGTACCTTGTTCGTTACAAATGCAATGTTTAGCGTACTCCGTTTGTTCAAATAATTTTACGTCCTACACCGAACGTTACATTTACTTTTAGACCGTACCCAGAACTTTACATTTACATTTATTTTTGATTTTTTAAATTAAATTAAAAAGTTAACTTAATATCCATCATTTTTTGTAAAAAACGGTTCGGCTACATCAACACAAGCTTTTTGATCGTAGCCCGAACATCAAAAAGTTCGGGTTAAGTTTTGCAATTCGTCTGTAGCCTATATTATGCGTAATGTGTGAAGGGTGACGTTTGGAATCTGCCTTAGAAATGTGAGGATTTTCATGGAAATATTAAAAACGTAAATGTGATATGATGCCTTGTATCTGAAGGACGTAGCGTGTAAGTTCTGTCATGAATTATGAATTTACAAGTCGCCGCGTTGCACTATGATATTATTAAAAGAGATAGAAAGTATGAAATTGTAATATTGCCATTTATGTAGTTGTAGTTTAGTCTTTAAGATTATTATTATTACTATTATTATTATAGGAAGGTAAAGGGTACAATGAAGTGTGGCTGTGATGTAGTTAGTATGTTAATATTATATGTATATACTATATACATGTCTACTTTCTAAACCTTTGAAAGAAACTCCTGTCGTAAAGAAAAGTTTCATTACTTTTTAACGTACCAAACGCTCCAATTCCGTTTGGTGATGGCACTACTGTAATAAACAATGAAATGAGCTGTAAAATTCGATGTGAATAACCAATTCCCATCCATTTCATGTAACTGGACATGAACTAAATAAGACTTGATTAAAGGGCTACGTGACAATGTTATACACTTCAGAATGAGAATAAATGTTGAATTTTCCTCCAGTGAATTAAAAATCCTTCTTTTATTATACTCTAAAAACAATGCATCAATTCAAATCAATTTGCATAAGGGATAATTAATTATTTGAGCAGAAGGAAGACAAATGCACAACTCTCACCCATACCCATTTTTCCCATTTAAAAGGTTAAGCCACAAGCAAACGTTCCAGCTGTACACGATATGACAACAATTAACAAGGCTATGGACAATCTCAACAAAATTATATAGGGAACATATATTCTGACGCTGACCTTATTATTAGGCACATTATTATTACTGCTTTTGTTCAATTTAAGAGAAATCAAAACACGGGAGCTTAAAATGTTGTCAATTGTCAACCACTGACTGCTGGATTAATTTCATCATATTTCATTTTTGGGACATTTTTACATATTTTAAATACACTAAACTGTAATAAACTTTGAATGGACATGCTTAAAAATACGAGTAGAAGAGATTCTCGTAACAAATGCAATAACCTCTTTAAATCATCATTTATTTATGAACTACGCTATACAAATACTATACCTTTAGCTAACTAACTAAAATATCTACGAGTTCTTCTGACTGCTAAATATTTGGACATAAGTAAACATTAAAACTTTTGTGACATTTAAAATTGCCATCTACAAGAGACCCTTTTTCAACTTCTTTGAAGCTTCCATTTCTGCCTAATCGACTTCCTTTCCTTATAAACCGGAATTTTAGCCCACAACTCAACTACTATAAGTACAAATAGCAATGAGGAAACAAAGGTTTACAATCTTTATCTCCCATACAATGTACAAATCATTTTGATCATCCCAAAACCGTAACCAAAATAAAAATAGTGACATAAACAGAAAATAAACTATTGAGTGCCCGCCAGCTTGAATATAGTCTAACGCATTACAAACGACAGTTTTCTTCTAACATCTTTTTTCGAATAAAAGATTACTTTTTTGTCAGTCAGAGCATAAAAATAGACTTTATCCATATAACTGAAAAATAACAAGGAACGCAGATATTCAAACAGGATTGATAGGAAGATAAAAATTGAAGTTAGCTAGAAAAACTATTACACAGTACACACTTGCCAACACAAAAATTTGATTTCTATTATAATAGTTATTTTTCGTTTTTTCCTCGTAAGTCTTTTTAAATCCTTGGAACGGTACTCGACAATTTGACAGAGTGGCAACTATTGTAAGAATAATTCTGCCATTGATTGGAATTATAGCTCCTTCTTCTTGTCCCCGCTATCAACAGGTTCGTCTGCCACTAATTTAATTTCCACAACTTTTTTCTCACAACTCTGCAAGTCACCAACACTTACTTTCCAGATCTGCGTATTATATGGCGACCCCAAGTAAGCGAACTTTCCCTCGTTGTCCACAGATATTTCACTGATGTGTGAAATCTAAACACAAATACAAATCCATTTATAAACATTACAAATATATAGCTTATTTAATATATTTAATAAAGTGCCTATGTAAGAGTTAGGTACGTTAGCGTTAGCTCATTAGTATTAGAGTTAGCTCATTATTGTTCCTGACGTTTAAGTCTTAACTGCTATTGATGTCTACCAATAACTGTGTCAAGGTCACTCTGTCTGTTTTGTGTCACGAATCAAAATAAATAAATGAGTATATATGTACATACTTGGCCATTCGTCGAATGCAAACTACCAATAATGTTCCCTTCTTCGTCCAGCTCCACGATGATGGAATGTTTAGGAGTCAAAACAGCAAATGGCTCTAGGTGACCGATCTAGGAACCATCAGAAGAATATTATGTGCAATTGAAAACCGTATGAAAAAATTGCCCCAGCCTCTCCACATCGTGTATTTCAATAAATAATAATATTTAATTTATATAACTAATAAATGATTATTTTAATAAATGATTATATAAATACTATGGAATGCAAATAATATTAGAAAACATGCTTACAGTTGACACAGTACATACACAATCCCATTTTAGGAATGGAGAACACCATTAAATTGAATACAATGCACATAGCAGCGATTCATTATTAGTGCAATGCATGTTATGCATGCAGAGTATCAATAGAAAGAGCTTACGTAGTAAATAGCCTTAGCAAAGTACTCATTGGGAAGAAAAGCATTTATGGCCGAGATTGGAGTTTGGATTATTGTCAACAGTCGTAAGATAAATTTTCTTATTAGTGGAAGAGGAGCCAAAAGGTCCAATGGGGCAGGAACCTGCATCAGGTAAAATAACATTGAAATTTTGGAAAAAAAATCCCTTCAATCATTTCTACATTTATTGCTTACGGTGGAATATCGAGGAACAATAAGACTGACGTAAAATCCTCCTTTACCACTAGGTCGAATATTGTCGGGAGATCCCGGAAGGCCATCAACTAAAATATCATCCTGCCCTTCCTTTGGCCCCTTTAAGTAATACCTATGATCAAAATTCTTACATTAAAATGCCGTAACACAGAATTTTAAGTTTATCAACGACTTATTTGATTGTTATTTCCTAACCTCAAGACTCGGCCTCGGGCTGACTCTGAGATTAACAGGTAGTCTTCGTTCTTGGATAACTGAATCCCATTTGAAAAATGAAGTCCTTTAAGCAAAACTTTTGACTTTTTCGTTTTAGGATCATATCGTAACACTCTGAAAGACAGCAATACTTAGTATTGAAAGCTATAGAGAATCCTACTTACGTTATCTACGGATATGAATGTGCTAAAGAATCATTTTGGCTCTGAAAAACGTATAAAGCCTACCTTCCAGTGGGTTCCCCAAGAAATTCAATAAGAGCGTTTTGCAGGTGGACAGTGGTGCTAGAATCAGTCCAATAAATAGTTCCGTCTTTGGCTATGTCCAAATCATTTGGGATTTTTGGAGTAACACCATCAATTGTGTCATTCGACGAAATTATCATTTCCGAAGAGCCTTAAACGCAATAATTAAAAAGCTCACGCTTTTACAACCAACATTGTTTTATAATCCTAATTAGGAAGAGCGACTTGTGGTAAAATGAGGGACGTGTTAGTTTTTAAAATATACTAATTGTTAGGAAACAAACATTTCGGTAATTATTTTAGTTTAATCTAAATGAAAGAAAGATTTTGATTATTATTTTAGGTTAGGTTAGCATGCTGCAGACAAGCGAAAAGCTCATATTTTTATGACGTTTGACAAATTGACAGGTATCCTATATCTAAAAGTGATAGAATGTATATATTATAATACCTGAATCGACGTCAACTCTGAATATTCCATAGTAAGCATCTGCTACAACCAGTTTCCCATTTCCATCGAATCTCATTCCCAACGGTCGCCCACACTTGCTCTCTTCCCATTTTCCCTCTACATTGAAACGACATACCAACCAATGAATCTTTTATTTTTCAATGAATCTTAATTTTTAGAAATAAAAACAATTCAAAAATCAAATTACCACAATGCTTTCCAAATCTGGTGATGACTTTTATATCGCCATCTAATATACGGACAACATTTCCCCCAATCAGCCCTGCGTAGACTTCCTTTCCTCGAACAGCGATTGACTCTGGTCCGGTAATCTTTCCATCCGCTATTGCTTTCGCCCCACTTAACCTCTCATTGACTGCCAGTGGACCTTCTAGATCTCTTGGTGGTGAAAGGCTGTTTATTTAAGTTGTACATTAAGCATACATTACTTCATCATCAAGTATTTTCTTTTACATAATATATATACGCTGATATTATAGTCAGTTCTTTCTTCCCTACCTAATTGATTCGAATTTCACGTGCGGTGGAATTCCAGGAATAAACACAATAATGGCTGTCACTATTGTGATGTCCAGAATAGTCCGGCCGAGAAACGAAACTGGTCTTGAAAATCCCATTTTCTGGACAAATAATTAGATCCTATACAAAAACATACCCGTGGAATTAGAGAAAAACTTTGCACACATGGCCGTATTTAGAACTCAGTTTCGGGGGGGGGGCAAAGGCAAACACATTTTATTGTGATATTTTCGAACGCTTTAATTTGCGAAAAGTTTTGCTGTTTTAGCCCAAAAATTTATGAAATATTTCTCATTTCGCGTGAAGCGAGGAAAATTTTGCGCATTTTTTCAAATATTTGTCCACACAAAATCATCCCAAGTCCCCATGTAAGACTCTTCCCATTAGGTCATCCCAGCTACGCAAAGCGAAATAAAGTCCTCTCAAGACTCGTCCCGAGTCATGCAGTCATCTTGAGACCCTTCCCAAAGAGGACTCCCGGAATAAAGTCATCTTTGGACTCTTTCCAAAACCGGCCCAATAAAAAGTCATTTAAAGACTCTTCCCATATACAACTCGCAAAATAAAGTCAATTTAGGTCTTCTTTTATGAGAAGAGATAGGACGAGCCTCTTGAGTAGTTATCTCAATAATGAAGAGAAGTCCCTGTACCCATCACTGGAGGAAATGTCACAGATAAAAAATCGTTTTACATAATTTCTGAGAAATTAAACAGACAATCTTCCTCAGTTTCAAATCGAATACCTGAAAGGGTTATCGGCATTTGGGTAATTATAATAACAAATAAGATCAATAGTAATAATATAAAATACGAAATACTAAACTTACTAATTACAATACTTGTGATGTGAATGTGACTATGTGACTTGCAACTTGTGTTTAAGATTTTAGATAAAAAATACGAATTTGAAGGCAGTGGCTAAAACCCCGCCCAAATTTGACTGAAAATTGTGGTCGTTGATTGGTGGATTGTCCACATCACTAAAAGACAACGATTTAGAATCTCTCCTGGCGAATGATTTTACTTTTGTGACACTTGTGAATTCTGATAGAGAATGGTGAATTAAGTTGTCTACGTAAATGCAATACTGGACAGTCATTAAAACCCTTCAACTCTTATTTGCATGGTCGGGTAAAATAGCCCACTATTCCATTTTAAAATACGACCCATTTCTATTTACGTCTATAGCTGACAGCCTAGCTCATTAGCGGAGTCAGCTTATGTTTATTTTGTATTCAGCATTGGACACGTAAACAGTAAACACTTGGTAAACGAGATAGGATTCCACTCCACAAACCTATCTCTAATTTGTCTAAACTGAAATTAATTCAACACTGGCAGGTAAATTGTATTATTGACACTTGTTTCGTAGTATTAGTTCTATATATTATTATACTCTTATTATGATATAAATAATTCAAATAATATTATTTAACATCAGTCCGTCGATCGGTCTATGTAGGAGGACCTCATCGACTCATTACAATCACAACTCGTTAGATCATATTATAGTATTATTATTATAGCCATTAGTTAGTTCATAGTTAAGATGTTGAGAATTGACAAGTAAGTGTTTTGATGGTGGTACATTATATTATGGCCTTGTCATTCTTGTATATTTTCTATATTTTAAATTAATGTGACCCATTGGATGTTGGATTTTGCAAATAATTGTCGGCAATAACTTTATCGCCCATAGTTTGGCACCTAATACCCATCTATCCCCCCTAAAGAAATTCCTTTGTCCCCATTCCTTATCCACTCAAACAAAACATAACCAAGTTTTGAGCCCTAGTTATTTGAAATCCGGAGATGTACAATAAAAGACTGTCTTTACCTTTGAAATGCAATATAAAAAAAATCAGGGCATGATAATATGAACAATGAACAATATTGGTAATAGGAAATAGGAATGTTAACTCAGTTAAATTAAAACATAAAACTATGTCGGCCCTAGGAGGACGCGACGCTATGTTGAGTTGGTATGTAGGTGCTGGATAGCAGATCAAGAGTTAGTTTTGAAGGAATAGCGAATGTTGTTGCACTGCAATTGAATTTAGCATCGAAAACAAAAGTCGAACTTACGACGACGTGTCATTTTACTTCCAACTCGTCTGTTACTCTTGTGCTCTCATTCTCATTTGAATGTTTCACAAACACAAATGTATCGATTATAAATCGCCGTGAGTGCGTGATGTACATCTTCGTTCAACTCACGTTGGGTTTCAATTCAATCTTTAATGAACGTTGAACGACAACTTTAGACAACTTCAACCTGTATTGCAATTTGTCGATGTGTTTCTTAATTTTTGTTCGAAGCACTTGACTGCATTGCCCCTAATTTATTATTGTACAAGTTATTCTACTAATATTCGTATTTGAATTTTACGTACTGTTTTGTTTAGCCGTGTAATTTTAGTAAATTAATTTATTTACAGCTAATTGTGTCATGGAAGAAGCAATTTCTCAAATAAAAAATGCTGTAACAAGTGGCAGGACAGATATTCTAAATACAGTCTTGGAGAATTGTAACAAATGTAAGCTTTAGTAAATAATAATTCTTATCTTATGCATTTATCTAAAAAAAAATGAGCAAAATTATCAAGTGTTTATTCCTTAAATGCGGGATATTTAGATGGCCAAGGAGGAACTTCCTTAAAAGACAAGATTTTGCGGGAAAATGTTGTAGTCGAAGGGACGTTTTTACATTTGGCTACGAAACTAGGATTGCAAGATGTTGTCAGGGCCCTGCTAATGTCTGGAGCAGACCCAACGATTGAAAACAAAAACGGAGAAAATTCCTTTGAATTAGCGTCAACAGAAACTATTCAGCAAGTTTACGTTGAAGAACTTCTACGAGCCACAGCTAGTTCCGAGTACGTTCAACTAAATGACGTTTACATCAGTATTTTTTATATCCTTATCATTTATTAATCGTATAACTATTTCATTACACTATTAATATTGGCATATATGAGATGTTTAGTGTATAATAAATTTTTAGCTTGGGGAGAATGGATCAACTGATAAAAGCTGGGCTAGATCCTAATTCTTGGGATTGTGATGAGAAAAGGAATTCTGTGCTCCATTGGGCAGTGTCTTTTGGAAATGCACAAACCGTCGCCTATTTAATCGGTAAGTAATTTATCCTGTCACCATACGGACTATCTTTTTCTTCGTTTTCCAATTTTGTGTTATTAAAATGTCAATAGAGAAAGGAGCAGAAGTGAATACGGAGACAAACGAAGGCGTCACGCCTCTGCACGATGCTGTAGACCGAGCTGATCCAGCCATTGTTCAAATTCTGTTAAAATATAACGCATCACCACTGATCAAAGCGGAAAAGGGGTATTTGCCGTAAAACAACACATAGAGATGTGATTTATTGTTTAGCTAGTGCCATAAAGCCAAGGAATTAATCTTTGACCTTTTTGGATTTTATAGAAAATTTGCTGAGCAATCACCTCTAGACCTAGCGTCGCAAAAGCCAGAAATATTTTCGTTGATGAGTCATTTCCTTGCTGCTCAATTCAAAAGTAAAACAAAGAGAAGTTCCTCAATGGAATCTATAAGTATTGGACCAGAAAGCCCAATTTACTCGAAAGACACCTTTTCCAGTCCAAATTCCGATAGGATTCGAAGTCAGTCTGTTTGTGGCGACTACATTCCCGTCCACAATGGATTTAACATGGTAAAGTGGAACTGTACACAAAGACAGAATTACTTTTTGTACACTACACGTAATCCATATATATTTCACTCCCATTTTTAAGGCCATTAATTTAAGGGAAGGGTATTAGAGTTGGAAGAGGAAACTATAATGTGCGACAAATATTGCCCGTAAGAAATAAAGAGGTTTTGACCCGGGGGGCTGGTCGTGAAAATTCAAATTTAAATTGAAAAATCCGAGTTTAGACTGAACGGCGTAGACTTGCAAAAAATACGATAGCTAGAATCCCGTCCATTTTGACAGTGATAGGATGTAACGTATAGGAGAAAATTCTAATATTTAAGATTTGAAGAATCCCAGAAAGCTATTTGCAAATCAAAGTCCCTCTTTGTGGATATAAGGATTAAATGGGGTATGATGGGGGTTTGTTTACAGGCGTTAGAAGGAGTTATAAGGGGCCTAGAACTGAAAGCGCCCATCCAGCCAATAGTGACGGACACAACGCTAAGCATGCTTTGGCCTCAACCGAAAAATTTAAATCAGCTCGAAGGATTACATTTTCGGCCGGAGAAGACTCTGCACATTTCGGTGGTAAAGACTCGGATCTCAGTTCATAAAATCTTAGATGTGTTCAGCACACACAAAGACGCCTTTGGCAGCTTGGGCTTTGACGTCACGGCTCAACAGGTGGAAAGCAATTACGGATACAGTTCCAATTCTTCGTGCAATCATTCTAGTCACATACAGTGTTGCATCAACCCGGATGTTTTGGACAGACCCAGTGCCTACCGACTTCACATTTCAAGTCAAAAAGTGAGTTCTCGCATCTGGCTTCAATCTAGTTCAAGTCTTATCAATATCGTCATTTATGTGTGTGTATTTGCATACTAGTAATTTAACCCGTCCTCCAGACAGAAAAGTCAGTCAAAATGTAGCAATTTCAAAAATTTTTAAAAACAAATTTTATTTTCAAAGAAATATTTTTTAAAATTTTGGATTTTTTTAAATGAATAATTTGCTTAGAATATTAGCTTTTTTGTGAGCTATTTCCGGGTATTCTACGATCAGTATTTCTACAAAAAAAGACTCCTTTGACGGACATTTTATATAAGGAATAATGTTTGCACTTAGGTGAGAATGACTGCTGCAGATCTGAACGGACTTAACTATGCCATCTGCACATTTCTTCAGCTGCTCACTTTGTATTCGACGAGAAATGAACCGACGGGTATCCCCCCTTTGATCATAAATGATTACCCGAGCCTTAAACACCGAGCTGTTTTCATTGACGTTTCGCAGGAGCGCATCCCTACCATTGTAAGTATGAAACTCTGTTTTTATACATTTTTTAAATGTTTATGCATAAATATATTCATTCATTGTGTCATTTCCTATTTTTATCTATTCAGGAAAGTTTATTTGAGCTTATAAAACTGCTATCAATGTTGAAAATTAATTACCTGCACCTACACATACGCTTTGATAAAACTGGAGCTCTGCTTTCCTATACTAAAGGGTGAGTATAAACTATAAAGTATAATATATTTATTATAAGTCATTTAGATTTATGTAATTGTAAGTCATATGTTTATTGATTATTAATGCACCTCCTCTGGTTTTCTTGTAGAGAAATAGTTGCAATAGATCGTCACTGTGTGGACGCCCGCATAACCCTTGTACCTGCTGTTGAAATTTTATGTGAAGTTTCTGTTGCTGATTACTTTAAATTCGTTAAGCCTACACTTCAAGACATCTTGCCTTGTTTTGCAACGTCAAAGTAAATCTAAATGCAAAATCTAATAGTATTTAACTATTATCACTTGTAAAAATGTATCCAAATGTAAAATTATTGTTTTCTTGCCATTTAATTTGATGAGGCTGTAACACTAATTATCATTTTGCGTAGTTACTTTCACATCGGGCCTCAGCTCACCAGCTTAATGTTCATGCAAGACGACGTGTGTGTTGGGAGGGGAGTGGATTTCGGTGTCATTTGGGAATATGTACCGATATCCTCAACAGACAGTGTCGTTATGCTGTGCTACAATGCATTAAAGACACACGTTGTAAACCCTTCGAGTTTAATGAACGTGCCTTCGAATGTAGTTTTGGTGGAATATGGATTTCAGGTAATTGGAAGTTAAATATTTGTACGCGTAGACTTATTTTGATTATGATACAATGGTCGTAATAATTTAATGTTGTCTTGATTAGGCTGACTATAATTTTGGAACTTCTATCCAAGAATTAGCTCAGAGTGGTGCGGCGACAGTAGTCTGCGCTGGGACGTCGGCTTGGAGCAGGTGCTGTTTCCTAATAATTGAATTGTTTCATTATATTTTGTTGGGCTACAACTTTATGTCTAGTGACATTTGGGGTTAGTGTCGTTGATTTATTAAGAGGGAACTTAATAAATCCCGGAAATGGAAATGAACGACTCTGTCTGTCTGTCTGTGTGTGTTCCCTGTTACGTCTGTGACTTTTAAGGCCGGATCCAGAAATAAATGGCGGGGGAGAAGGGGGGGGTAGGCCCGGAGCCAAATACATTTTATTGCAGTATTTATGACCGCTATAATCGCGCGTAGCGCAAAAAGTTTTGCTGTTGAAGGTTAAATTGATGAAAAATCGCTACTTTCGCGCTAAGCGCCGAAAATTTTGAGCATTTTTCAAAAATATTCTCCTTTTCTCGGCATTTGGGGGGAGGCCTCTGGATCTGGTCATGATTACTGTCAACCTAACATGGAGTCATTTCGTCTCACTCTAACGTCGTTCTCCAATTCACGTCGTTCCAAGCAAAAAAGACTCACTTCTAAATGTAGTACAGCTTCTCTTTATGGAAATGAGACTCTGTGTGTCTGTACATGTTCCCTCTTTGTTACATTCGTTTACAACGGTTTATTAATTATGTATTTTAACATTAGTCTGTCCGGATGTCCGGAAGCATCCTTGTGTAACATCTTCCATGGAACATTGAATGCAGTGAACAGTTGCAGCCTTGGTCTTATTGTTGCCAACTGGTCTGGGGGATGTAATTTTACTCCAAAGCCCTTTGCTTGGCCAGGCTTTCTTCTTGCTAGTGGTTTATCCTGGAATAGTCAAACGCATTGGGTATAACGTCTTTTAATGCCTACCGTCTATGACTGTTCCTCTATCAATTTGTGATATGTGACAGAAGGATTGATATGGAATTTTTTGTTTTTTTAGGAATACCTGCAGGGATCTTTAGCCAATTTAATAAGTGCCTATGTGATGAAGGATGGATCCTGTGTCTCTGGACAAGTGATTCTGCAGTTGGGATGCACGGAGTCGAATTTGCTCAGAGCAGCATCTAATCAACTGCCTAATGACATGAGTAACTTGCCCCCTCCAGAAGGTTCAACTCTCTACAGACTGTTGACTCAACCCGACAATGTGGATTTGACGAATCTCACTCTCGAGTCATTCATTGTAAGTTAAATCTAAAATGGCTAAGGCTTTTTTCAAATATCCCGACAAGGAATGAACATAATAATATTGTTGATATTTATGTGCTAGAAATGTATCCGATCTATCAAAAAGTGCCAAGCTACTCTACTAGTTGACGCCAAAATTTCGAAAGAAGACAATCCGGTGTTTGATGAGTTATGTTTGACTATCGAACTCATGCTTCTTGCTTGCCGGTGCGTAATATTTACTGTATAATATATAACATAAGTACATTAGTGTACGGACACAGTACATAAATTCTGTTACTCTATTGAAAGTCGGGATGTTTTAAAACTTGAAGGCCATTGCACCGTTTTGAAGTGGGCTAACACTCATTTCGTTGTTGTATTTTCTTGACAGCATCAGATTAATTGTTATTTTCTGAAAATAATTTGACCCACGACCTGTTAAATTCTAACTCGCAGAGAACTTTTATATTATCCCGAGTTTCAATGCAAACAAACGAAAACAGTATCGCTTATACCTAGCTATACACATATACCTAGCATATATAATATATACCTGCCAGCAACTCAGGTTTTAGATGATGCGATTGCTAAAAAAATTAATGTGCTTACAATGTTACAATTTGCGGACATTTTCCATTTCCATAATAAAGCTTCTCCATGCTCGAGGCACTTCTGCTCAACCTTTATCGGAAAAATAATGTTAAATTCCAGATAGAAATAATATGATCAATGATCGATCAGGAAACTGACCATATAATGTTTAAATCGAGTAGTACAGTAAAGCAGTAAGTTCTAGTTTGATTATAATATGATGAATTTGATTTTTTTTAAAGAATTGGGCGTAGCTTGCTCACAGCGGGTTTGAATCCAAGGAGTAATATGGGACTAACTGTTGTGAATCTTGGGATTGCCAATTTACCTCCAACTGTCAGGACAGACATTGCCAATAAGTAAGAGATGTTCCCCTTGACATCCGTTAGCCTTGATGTTAAATGAGGTTGTTTGGAATTTTAAATTTTAAATGTTATTGCAGGATGCTGATCTTGATAGAAGAGTACCGTCGTGTTTGGATGTTACAGAACTTTCCACAAGGCCTCGAGACGTCACTGTATGCTTTGTCAACCGTTCTGCAAAGATTCATTCCGGATTCGTCTAGACTTTTGACGGGCAGGCTTATGTCTGCCTCATCAAATGGAAATGTTCTCGTTAATGGACACGGAAACAGCTATGGCCAGGAGACTGCTTAAAGGAAATCATATTCCCTGGCTGCAGTTGACTGGGATGTGTTGGTGCCTGTAATAATAACCCATTCTGACATAATTGCTTGAATTGAACGAAGCAGCAGATTTAGATGCTGCAAATTCAAAAGTACTTTTGCTATTATTAGGAATAGCAATACGTTGGTTATTTTCTTACGTTTCACCATTTAAGTAGTATTTATATGCCAGCCTCTAAAAATAGTAGCAGTAGTCGAAAATCGGAGTTTTTGGTGGTTTTTCAGCCTAGCGGACATAGTTATTTGCTCTCGTTATAGATCTCAGCAGGGCTTATGTCAACATATAAAAGTAGTTATGCTATAATAGGTGTATTCAGTCTACGACCCAACAACTTGAAGATGGGGAAATCTTACAATTTTTATATTATTGCGCTACTTTATGGGAAAGTCATGTCTGTCTGTCCGTTACCACGATAGATCACTAACGGTGTGAGATACATCTTACGTACCTTGCAATGGTTCCAAGTTCGTGTTCATTTGAAATTCCATCGGCGGACTTTGTGTTTTATATTCATATAGTAGCTTCAAAAACAAAAACTGATACGACAGAGTTTGAAATAATATGGATTCTTGTATGTAGAGTGGACGTTATGACGTTCTATGGAAATGCCGTATTATGTAGTCGACTTTCCGTAGTCAGTTAAGGAAAATAAGTCCGCTAGACTGAAACGACATCAGACACTACGACCGTTAGTTCACTATAATTTCAGAAGCTGATGTGTAATTATCTGCAGTTCGTTTTCACCTTTTTGTACAAGATATAGAGCATAGGTTAAGATTGCATATTGTTTAAAGAATGTATAATCGTTTCAGCTCAAAATTCGCATATTCTGAAATATCTTAATTCAAAAAAATTTAACATATACTGTGTGCTGTGCAGAGTTGAACGAATAATGTTTTTAAAAATATTTAATTCAAAATGTATGTATGGCTTAAGTATCAATATAGCCCTATCTATTTACATAGAGAGAGAAAAAGAGAGATAGTATTGACTATTGTTGCATAATAAATAAGAGAAATAAATATTATATTATTATAAATTCAACAGAATGAAATGTTGCAACAATGCAACATATAAATAGTAATAATCATATTATATTATCTAATGTAATAGGCTGTGAATCTAATGAAGGTTACGGTAGAAAATGTTAATAATATTATTATGAATGAACATTAGGTAACTATTGTATTTGTATTGATGTGACTTAAATTATTTACAATATATATACGAGTATTACTAGTACACATAATGGGTGTACCACTATTTACTTAAATACACATACAAGTAATAGAAAGTTAGTAAACATACGGTGCTGGAGAATTGAATTGTAATGATTCCTTTTTATTTACATGAACATCATTAAAACCATTATAACAGTATGATTATAATATTATAGCTACTCAAGAATTCATAGGTGTAAAAAATATTTTTGCATTTCTCCCAGCGAAACTTATTAGCTCATTCAGGGATCGACGAATTCACAATGCTGTGGGAAGAGGACTTTCAACTAGTGGCTCAACTGGAGTGAACGTTCCGCTTTCTTCTGTCTTTTCCACTCCATTAATTTCAAAAACCTCAATATCTACATCTGACTGATTTGCGAAAACTTTCCTCATACTGTCAGACGTCAATGCCCAAAGTTTTTTCATTTGTGTTTTGGAATTCCCATCCTTCGGGGGCTTAACAATCTCCACTTGCACTGAAGTCTGGAATCGGACAGTCTTTTTATTGGATTCCATAGAGCCGTCAGTGCTTAGTGGATGTTGGGAGCGTTCGGATACCTTCTGCTCTAATCCACGATCCTCGTTCTCTTGAAAATCATCTGACAGTATATGCCCAGTATCGTCAATGTCCTTCCAAATGCCATGAAGAACGGGGTTGCTTCCATGTATGGCCATGTGGCTGTAACTGCCATGAGGCAGAGTTGTGTAGCTAACTTCGTCTGTAAGAAGTTCATGAACCTTTACAATGTCATCAGTGGTCGTAGTCTTCAGTTGTGTATGGGATTTTTGAACGTCATAGTAATCCTTGAGAAATGACGTCATTTCTTGGTCTATCGCCAATTCTTGGAGCAACTGTTCGACATTGTCAGCAGAACCCATTTGTTCTACAGAACTTAAATCTAGGAATAAAAAAATTATCATGAGCTGCCTGGACTGACTAGGCGTAATAATATAATATGCTTATTTCTATATAATACAAGTTAAAGTTAATTTTTTGCATGCAATTACAACAGTTTTTATACTTTTTGTTAATCCCCACCCCCCTCCAACTTTTTTATTTCCCACCCATTCGGCCATTTTGATTCCAAACTTTCCCCATGGAAAATTGCTATGGGAGGCTTCCAATTTAGGGACCTGGCATTTGCAAAGGTAACCCCACTTTAAGGGTGCTTTAATGATACGCAAAACGCGTATATCTCAACCCCCGGGGGACTAGGACGTTGATTACTTTTTTAAATGTAAACCTTTCTGGTACCGAGGGCGAGTAGTAGGGTTTTCCCAAAATGTGTATACAAGCGCCAAAATTATTTTTTTTGTGGAGTGGGAAAAAATGCATGGAGTTAGGACAAAAGTATTTATTTCTCCGTTGTTTGAAGATCAAAAAAAAATCCCCTATGACTTGCCCTCGTGACAGGTCTCCTTGATTTTTTGAGATATTACATTTCAAAATCGGGTGCCCCAAACTGGAGATCTACGCGTTCTGCTTAATTGATTTATTATTCAGCACCCCGTAGTAATGTTTTCCGCGCAAGCACTGTCGATCATTGAGGAGCCCTTAAACCATGGTCGACTTTTTCACAGGTACGTGTCACCCTTCCTTAAATAGGCGTTGAAACTTCCTACACTACGATTCAGCGTCGATCGAAAAACTACCACACTGGAAGTTCTAGAAAGGGGCTAAAACTTGAGTCCCGCCCACATTATAATTGAGAGAGGCATGACTAAGGCTATACCTGTCCGACAATATTCTTTTTTCAACCTTGCCAGGGCCTGTTCCGAAGTCTCGTTGTGATATCGGAATATTCCGGAGCCTCTAAAATAGTCACACTGAGACGGAGTCCATTTGGAAGTGTCAAATTGTTTCCATGCATCCCCGCTGAAGTTTGAACTGACGGAGTCGAAGCTGCGATTTCGAGGCATGAGCGTGGTCAGAAGCGTTGAGTCTTTGGACGGGAATCGGGATAAGTTGGAGTTGCTATCTCCGATATTCCCGAAAATTGAAATGTTGTTATCAGGGAGGAAATCCTTTTCATCGTCACTTGACGTGCTGCTGCTGCTGCTGCTGTAGTCTGTATGATGAGCTGTAGATACATATGATTGTGAATTCTCGACTGCAAACTTAGTAGATGTTAACGTTGATTTTGCTCCATCAAAAAATACGGCGTCATTTCTAATGAATGGGTCGATAACTGACTGTCGCCTGTCATTGGGAAGAAGCTCCAGAATTCCTCGAGACCAAGTGTCGTAATTTAGTGGGAGACATGTGTGCTCATCCTCCAAAGCAATTTTCGTCATAGCAGTTTCCAAATCCGTGGTAGCACCCAAGGCTCGATCCAACCATTGGCAATCCATAACTCGTATCCACGTGTCCCGAAGTTCGTGACAAATTAAATTTGGGCCTTTTCGCTCGTAAAATCGCTCGACGCATAGCGACAGCGCAAAGTCCACTATTCCAGACCCAACAATCTCGCAGATATTTTTGATTTCCATTTGCATTTGGTTTTCTAGCTCCAAGCGCTCCCGCTCCTCATGCCCAATGTCTTCTTCCAAATCCTTCTGCAGATCTTCCGAACCTAACGACAACAACTTAATTCTACTCTTCCGACTATTTCTCCTACTCAATTTCCGATTCCTCCTCAGTTCTTCCTCATCGTTGTTAAGGCTCTTAATAGTCTCATCACCGCTATTCCTGGCTACGGACACTGACTTCTTCGACCTTCGCCGAGAAGCTCCATCCTTGAATTTCGTACTTTTCCTGGACTTTCTTCTGCCAGGAGGCACTATTAAGTCAGGCCCTTCCATGTTTTGCTCTTTCATCTTATTATTCATCTCAATCTCATTATCATTAAATGAAATTTTCTTAAGACTTTTTCTTTTCTCTTTGATGTTCGCCGTGGATTTTGCTTGCTCTGGTCCATTGCTTGATAGCTCCTCTTCGTTTCTTTGCACACTGGCTGCGCCGGGATTTTTTTGCGTTTGGGCTTTCCCAGAATCCATGATTGTGGAAGCCATTTTGAATGGGCAACCTAAACTGACGGGACTCAGTACCCAAAAATAATTCCGCGTCAATACTTTCAAAGCTTTTCATAATAATCCTTTACTAGTTGAGATTTTTGGATCATGATTTTCTGAGAGCTCCATTATTAGGGAGTATGCGATGGAAAAAAAAATTTCCGATTCGCTTGGCAACAAACTAAGCGAATCAAAATGTTCGATTCATTACGGCTGTTTTGAATCAAAAATATCCATTTCGATAGCAACGTTTGATTCGTATGACGTCACAGGCTGTTACCAAGCGAATCAAGACGTTTTTTGATTCTTTCGCATACTCCGTATTGAATCCACTCCCTCCTCTCTAACAGAAAAACAGTCAGCCTGATATTGCAAATAATTCTCATTTTTACAGTTACTAAGGCGCTATACGATTTATAAAAGAAACCCGTTTTTATCAAGCCACTTGCGTGGGAGCTAGGAAATGGATTTTTTCTAAAACATTGGCCTTTCCTGTACCTGGCCGAAAAAATGTCTACAAGCTTCAAAATCAATTTTTTATGGACTGGTAAAAATGCATGTAGTTTTGAAAAAAGTGTTTATTTCTCCGTTGTTTGAACTCTCCAATACAAAAATCCAGAAAAATGGACGAAATCACAACACCCTCTCCACCCCTTACCACGCCCATTTTTCTTAAAATTCAACCTTTTTAACTTCTGTTTTCAGTATTGAGTCAGGTGTCCTCTCAATAAGAAAATCCAGAAAAATAGACAAAATCACAACACCCTTTCCACCTCTTACCCCGCCCATTGTTCAAACTTTTTTGAACACCATATGGTGTGCAAACCTTTTCGTTTATTTATTATTGTAATCTAAATCGTCGGTGGATAGAAATTGCACAATGTTAAAATGAGCAGGACACATTTTTTGAAAATCATGAATTTTTGCGTGATTGATATTTATTTAAGTCATTGCGTATGTTGCCCTATGTATACATGGTTTGAATAGATAATAGTTTCTAAAATCACTCTCTATTGTCTACCTTTTTCCGAAAGAACCGTTGCAATTGTTCAGTTTACAATTTCATGAAACATTGAATTTATGGGATTTTTCATAGAGAAAACTCCTCCCGAAATCATGAAAAACGTGAAAAAAGATGAAATTTTGAGGTGTTCCATATTTTGATATAAATTGCTCCAAAGATGACCAGGGGTATCCCTAGTATGAGTCGACGCTATTATTGTAATGTAAGTTGTCTTTGGATAGAAATGGCAAAATATTAAAAGTAGAGGGATACACTATTTGAAAATCTTGAACTTTTGTTTCATTGATATTTATTTAGTCATTGCTTGTTTTGTCTTACGTCACATTGTTTGAATAGGTAATATTTTCTACAATTACATTCATCTTTTTTCGAACAGCCGGGTGTCCAAACTTTTTTGAACACCCTGGTGTCCAAACTTTTTCGAACATTTTTCTTAAAATTCCATTTTTTTGAATTCTGTATTCAGTTTGACTAATGTGTCCTCTCAATAAGAAAATCCAGAAAAATAGACAAAATCACAACACCCTTTCCACCTCTTACCCCGCCCATTGTTCAAACTTTTTTGAACACCATATGGTGTGCAAACCTTTTCGTTTATTTATTATTGTAATCTAAATCGTCGGTGGATAGAAATTGCACAATGTTAAAATGAGCAGGACACATTTTTTGAAAATCATGAATTTTTGCGTGATTGATATTTATTTAAGTCATTGCGTATGTTGCCCTATGTATACATGGTTTGAATAGATAATAGTTTCTAAAATCACTCTCTATTGTCTACCTTTTTCCGAAAGAACCGTTGCAATTGTTCAGTTTACAATTTCATGAAACATTGAATTTATGGGATTTTTCATAGAGAAAACTCCTCCCGAAATCATGAAAAACGTGAAAAAAGATGAAATTTTGAGGTGTTCCATATTTTGATATAAATTGCTCCAAAGATGACCAGGGGTATCCCTAGTATGAGTCGACGCTATTATTGTAATGTAAGTTGTCTTTGGATAGAAATGGCAAAATATTAAAAGTAGAGGGATACACTATTTGAAAATCTTGAACTTTTGTTTCATTGATATTTATTTAGTCATTGCTTGTTTTGTCTTACGTCACATTGTTTGAATAGGTAATATTTTCTACAATTACATTCATCTTTTTTCGAACAGCCGGGTGTCCAAACTTTTTTGAACACCCTGGTGTCCAAACTTTTTCGAACATTTTTCTTAAAATTCCATTTTTTTGAATTCTGTATTCAGTTTGACTAATGTGTCCTCTCAATAAGAAAATCCAGAAAAATGGGCAAAATGCGGAAATGACATGAACGGCTGTTCATGCCCCCCTTAAAAAAGTAACCAATTGTTGAGCGATGCATAGAATTATGAGAGAGTGGAAGAGTACTTACTAGAATTCGTCCCGAATTGAATTTGATTTCTATAACAACAATAACCCTGGTTACCTTACGGTTGATCCAAGGAGGGTAGATCGTCATGAAGATAAGGATTTTTTCTTACAGAGGTGGCGAAATTTCAGCCATTTACATTGAAAGGGTCCCGAGATCTACTGGGACAGCAAACAAATTATTACTAGGCTGAGCGACAGGCATTAGCCTTCAACACGTTTATGCAATGAAAAATATTTCAGGCAAATGGTTGTTTACGTCCTGTAGATTTCGAAAGAAATCCCAAAATTTCGCCACCTTAGTTAAAAAAAACCCTTATCTCCGTGACGATTTACTCCCCTTGGGTTGATCTATAAAGTCTAAACACGTTTAGTACTATAGTAATGAAAAAATGTTTTTTATAACTTTAGAAAAAAAACCGAAATTATTCGCAATCATTTCATTTTTCATACATCCTTTTAACTTCACTATTTACATCACAAAGGCTTCAATTTATTTCTTTCTTAGGAATTATATTATTAATTATTAGCATAGATTTAATTTGAACAAGATATTTGGAGTTAGGAACGTAATTAGTCTACAGCTAAATCATTCGCCCACTTCTAATTCAATATGGCAGAAGTGTTTGATGAGTATCTGCAAAATGCCGGGAAGTCCTACTCGAAACCAGGGGAATCCCTAGGAAAGGTGAAGGAAGATGTAGCTAAGGCACCTGTCGTCGTAAATGCAGGGGTGGTTGGGACTTTAGCGCCCGGGACGGCGGGTGGGGTTTTAGGCGGATGCTATCCCCACCACCACCATCATCATCATCATCATGAGCACGAGCATGAGAATCATGGGGATGAGGTCGATGAGGAAGAGGGGGAAGTGGAGGAGGAGGAGGAGGTGGAGGAGGAGGAGACAGGAGATAACAATCACCACCACCACCACCATCATCACCACCACCATCTCTCCAATAAACACACTGTCCTTGGCGGACTTCTTCGGAGACAACATCGCGACGAAATTAAAGCTGCCCACACCATGAAAGAACTAACCAAAAGATTTCTCCTCGGCCATATGGAGGGGAGAGATGCGAAGAGAGTCACTGCTCGGGATTTGGAGGCGGAAATGGCAGATAATATGAGGCACAATCCATGTGGCTGCGACACGCAGGCGAAACGATTAAAAATTCCTGGAGTTGACGATCCCAAGGCTAAGGAAAACTCCCTCCTCAAGTACTATCGGGTAAATGCAGAGCTATAAGTACAACACCTTCTCTTTCTAGCACTGTAATCCTAACTTCCTTTAATCCTTTCGTGTAGATACTATAAATTTTTGGGGATTTTTACTTATAATTTCGGGAGGGGGGTTTGTTAGTCCACGAGTTGATGGCACAAATGAGTTCACACACTTAATTGCAGTTCAGATTCAGATTCAGATTCAATTTTATTGACATATCAAACAAGTAAATCTGTTAGAACAAAGTTAATTAAACAGAATCAGCAATTCTAAACAAGTTAGCTGCTGCTTATTTTAGTAATATTAAGATTTTATCTTTTTCTTTCCTTTCTTTATCTATTTTTGGAAATATTAAGCTTTTATCTGTGCTTAATATTAGAGTTACCGTAATGTTTTTGTTGATCAGGAACACCCGCCGTCGATCGTAGCGCAGTCCGCCTATGTGAAGCTTTTGACGGAACAGGTAGACGCCGAAATCGAGAAGGCAGGATGTCCCCCACCCACCTTTGTGATTAAGAAGAAAGGGCTGTCGAGGAAAGAGCAGCTGAAAATTGCAAAGGCCCACGGCCAAGGGGCCAATCAGAGCAACGTGGACCCCGCCCTCCTGGAGGACTTGATGATTCGGGAGCCGGTGGACAAGATGGAGGCGCGCCTGATGATCTACCGCAGAGCCTTCAACGCCGTTATCCTCCACTTCGTGGCCCTTCGACCCATTCTAATGGACATCAAGAGGAACTACGACTCTGTCCTCGCACTCCGCGATCGCCAGATCACCGAACTCAGATTCATCAAGAGAGGACTCGCCTACAAAGAGCTCAGCATGGACGAGTACTTGGCAGATCTTCGCTACTACGGATACGGCGAATTCTCCGAGGTGACCATCCACGATTACCCCTTTCATTCCATCTCGTAACTCAGTCCGTCAAATACAGTCCAATCCGTCCCTATACGCAACACTGGAATTTCCCATGTAAAGCACTGATTTTTTGTCAGTCGTTTATTCGGGACAGTTTGTTCTAAACGGAACTAAACCTTGTCAGCAAGTTGGTAGCTGATGTACGAGGGTCTATTTATAATAGGCCCTCGTTTTGGGGAGGCAAAGCCTTACTCATTTTATTACAATATTTTTGAATTCTAGAAAAAGTTTGTGGTTTTAGCTCATAAATTGATGAAGTATATCTCATTTCGCGCAAACCGCGAGAATTTTGCTATTTTTGCTATTTTTTTTCCTTTTTTCGACATTTTGATGAGGCATTTCCCTCTCATGCCTCCCCCTCAATACGGCCTTGCTGATGTAGATAGTGCTATAATTACCTGCTTTAGTCAACATTGAAGTGAAGCTTTAAACTGTTCTGTTTTGCAAGTTCATTAATAATTATTTACTAAAGACGTTCAAAACTTAATCAATAAACCAAGAGTATCCGTATTCGCGGATTTGACTGTATTACACCCCAAATAGCAGCAAAACCTATGTGCTAAGTGCAAACCAAAAGATGAAAACGATTCATCCTGGACCCACCGTTCGGGTTATAGGATTTAATAGTAATTGTTCTTAGAGATTTTGCGAGTGTAATTAGATAGTGGTAACAGCAGCGTGCTGAATTTCGATGAAATATGTTTTAAGCATTCGCTTTTCATGTAATCATTATAATGATGTTATGATTTCAACTGTTTTTGCATGAATAGATGGAGAAAAAGACGTACATTTTGTTGCGGCACATTGATAAGCAAGATGAAGTGATCAAAACGATGATCGAAGTACTATCAAGGTACCTACATATGAAAATATTATATTATAATATTATTATATAGTAAAAATGTTTTACATGGACAATTGTACGGGTATTTGTGAATGCATGATGTTACGATGGTTCTTCAGGCTAGAATGCTCTCTTGAGGAAGAGCACGAGTTGAGGAGGGAGGCAGACGAGCACAAAAGAGCACTGATACAGGAGGTGAACGAACTTCGGAGGAAGGTGCAAATGCCAAATCGAGCTGACGAGGAAGAAGTGGTCTCTACTGTCGAAACAAATGTGGAGGAAGAGGCTCTGACCACCGATGACCCGGTTATTCTCCGGGCAGCCCTTCAAGCCTCCAGAAAAACCCTCAGCGATGCCCAGTCCAGGTAACAGCCAAACTCTTTTTTCGACACTTTTTATACAAGAATAATAATTCGCAGAGCAATTAATTTACAAAAGAAGCCGTTTCTTTCCAGAAATCATAACTTTCGTCGTACAGACGACACTCAGACCAAGTCCAAAGAGTCAGTAGTGACGAGAGACCGCGGTTGTTTCCCGTGCGGAATAAGCGCGGGTGCTCAGGGCGCAAATTTTTGGGGGCGCCAAAATATTTTGAATCTACTATATAATTAGGAAAAATTCACTGGTTTCGAGGATAATTTATTACGTTTGACTAATTGTAAAGTAAAAATAGCAACATTTTCCGAGCTTCGAGCGAAATATACCACTTTTTACTGAATTTATACATAATATGGCAAAATTCACAAAATGTACTGCTTTTACTTTAAGTTTAGTTTTAAAATGGCAGAATTATTCTTGAAAAGTGTATTTACAGGGTGGGATTTTTTATTTTTCCGGGGGTGACAATGGACAATGCTGTGACGTGAGGCATAAAAGTCTTCTAATTGTGAATATATTGACCAGGTTGACGATTCTGGAAGCGGACTACGCCGATGTGATTCCTCGCGTAGATTTCGAAAACTTGAAGCAGGTGATGGGGGAGTTGGAGAGTAGGCACAATGCCCTGATCGAGTCCTACAACATCCTGTCGTCACAAGTGCAGGGGCTGAAAAATCAGATTGAGAAGTTGGTGGCAGAGCAGGACGAGAACGAGGAGCTGATCGGCAACCTGAGAACGAAAGCAACTCCTCGGCCGAGTTGGACGAAGGTCGGAGATCACTTCGAAGGCGGGCAGGGTTCCTGGATGAAATGGATGGAGGGGCAGAGCACGAGTGCCATTGCTGAAAAGACGATCGAGGAGCTGACGGGGAAGAAGATTTCGGGGGGACCGGAGTACTTGGAGCCTCTGGGCACTGGGGCGTCTGTTCCCAAGTTCCTTCGGCACGACCGACCCATCCTGAATCGTTACTACTCTCTTCGCGATGCAGCTGTCGAGATCCACGACATCTGGCAGGTGCGCGTGGAACACTTGGACGTGGCCAGGAGGTACAAGGAGGCGAAGGAGGACGAGAGCGGCGTGTACGGCGATATGCCGGATGAGCCCCCGCCCCTCGCCCCCTTCGCCGACTACCTCGTCGTCTACTTCGCCGAGCGCTGCCACCTGCCCTCTCTGCGCATGGAGAGGATCTACAACTTGATGGACGCTTGTCGACGCTTCCCCGAACGCCGCCTCAACGTCTTCCTCCAAATCGCCAACGAAAACCACGATGAGGCTGTTTATCATTTATTTCGCAACGACGTCTTAAGACTCAGGAACCTCCTGCTGAAGAAATCCGCCGAGGAGAATCAGCCCCCGGGCGCCTTGCAGAAGGCCCAGTTCATCGAAGTGCTGCAAGACGCCTTCCCCACCAAGAGCGAGGAGGACATAAGCGCCGTCCTCAAGGCCGCATCCCAACAACTCGGTGTCTACTCCAACATGACGCACATCAAGTACAGCTCTTTCTTCGTCATGACGGACGAGGGACTCATCGGGGAATTCCTCGATGAGATCAACAAGCAGTTCGAGAGAGATCGACTCAAGTACGTCTACGAGATCTTGGCAGATCTCCTCACCGAACTTGGCGTCTCTCTCCAATCCGCCGAGAGGGAAGAAGACCCCGCGGGCGACACTGACGTTTCCATGCAACAATTTTATACAGCACTTCTCAACGTTGACCCACAGATAAGTACGCATCCACCCCAACATCTGAATTCTTAACCATCTGTTTTATGGCCGTATTGAAGGGGGGCATACCGGGCAAATGCCCCCCCCCCCCAAAAAAATGTGAGAAGAAGAGGAAATTTTTGGAAAAATACGCAAAATTTTCTGCGCTTCGCGGGAAATGAGGTATATTTCCTCAATTTTTGGGCTAAACCCGCAAAATTTTGCGAATTGAAGCGTTAAAAAATATTGTAATAAATATTGATTTGGCGTTGCCCCCACCCCCCGAAACTGAGTTCTAAATACGGCCATGGTCCGTTTACAGGGATTGACATGTCAGATCTAATTTTGGTTTATTTTCACAGCGGAAGACAAAATTGGGAATGCCTTGTCTTGGGTCTTTGCCGGCGTGTCCACTCTGCCCGGATTAGGAGCCAAAGGGATTCAGCTGGTGAATTACATCAAGTCGCACGGGAAGGCGGCCAATGTGGACGAGGAGGAGGAGCCGGACGAGAATGACGACGAGGATTTCGAACGCGCCATGAAGGCCATCACAGCCCGGGATGACGAGGACGACGACGAACCGCAACTCAGCGCCAAGCAGCGCCGAAATCTCGTCAAGCAAATGAAGGTGACGAACTTGAGGAGCGTGGTGAAGCGTCTGAAGGGAGGAGCCCTCATCCGCACTGGCCCTCGCTTCAAGGTCGACAAAGATGCTCTCGACAAGACCTCTCAGGACAATGACAGAGAAGGGAGTCTTGGCTCCTTAGAAGATTCTGATGAAGACGAAGAGGAGGAGGAGGAAGAAGAAGAAGAAGAAGAAGAGGAGGAGGAGGAACAATAAATTAAGGCGCAGTTGGCGGATAAATAAAAATGTGTGCAAAATTATAACATTAAAAGGAAATGAGAGAAATGAATATAATAACATCATATTAGATATCTGTCTGTGTAAATGCATTAATTCGCATTATAGTAACCTGTTTCAGCATTTAATAATACATGACAAGGCAACTTTAGATGCAACGGGAAAAGTAGCAACATAGCACCGAGTAGCACTCAAAGATAAATGGACTATTCATGTTTAGTATTACTGTTTTCAACGATGCATTCAATCAACTTATCTTAATCAGTTATGCAATTTGGACAAAGTATCGAGTGTGCCGTATATGCCGCCTGCCGTTTATTGCCGTAAATGCCGCACGATTTTTAATTGCGGCATGCCGTAAAAGCCGTAAATATATGTTTAATATATGTAAATTATACATACATGCATTATATATTTAGGGCATTTACGGCATTTACGGCATTACCGCATTTACGGCATGTGGCAAGAAAAAATATTTTACGGCGTGCCGACTTTATACTCTGAATTTGGAGTACATACTTACATATTAACTGTCACTTTTATACAATAATTATCGACAGATATGAATTGTGTAATGGTGTAATAGCCACTGATTGTGTATAGCAGAACACTCTTAGGTTCACATGCAACGCAACATGTACGATGTGTATGTAGTTGTGTAATATCAGACAGAATTGGGTTCGATGAGCAGTTCCATCAAATTTTGAGTAATAAATAAATAAATATCCTCCTAAGCTGCTATAAAAGCATTTTGTAGACATTTATGATTGAAAAATTCTTCCGAGTGATTTTAGTTGCAGAAAATGTCTTCTAAAGCAGTGCGACCAGCTCCTCCTCTCCCGGATCTGAAGGAGTATGAGCACCTGACGGAGAAGCAACGTCAACTCGCAGGTTTTCCGTATCGCAATGTAGATCCGGAACTGACCAAAGATCGGGCCCGAGCAAGGAGACTGTGTCGCCAATACACGTAATAACACGACGGAGGATGAGGAAGATCTTCGTGAAAAGATTCTGAAGGAATTGTTCCATCCGAATTGTGCCGACAAAAAGATTACTGTCATTGAGCCTTCCTTTCGATGCGACTACGGCTATAACATCACTGTTGGCAATAACCTCCAGATGAACTTTGACTGCTGCTTCTTGGGTAATAACTACAAAATATAATTTTCCTTTCTCCTTCCATCTATTATGCTTCAAAGTTACAATGATTTAGAAATGGGAGAAAATAATATTACCAAGAACCCCATAAGATATTAATTTTTTGCAAAAAAATGTAATTTCAATGCTGTACGTTATGTTTATGGGAAATGCGAGGATGTGCATTAATTATATGCAACGTATAACGGACAAAATAATCTATTGATTTTTTGCAGACTGTGCTGAAATAACGATAGGTGACAACTGTCTCATGGCCCCTGGCGTGCACATTTACGCAGGAACTCATCCTTTGGATGCCAAGTACCGTAAGGATGACGAAAACTACAGAGAATTAGCGTTCCCGGTCAAAATCGGGGACAACGTTTGGATCGGCGGTCAGGCAATCATTTGTCCCGGAGTGACCGTGGGGGATAACGTTGTCATCGGCGCTGGAAGCGTTGTCACCAAGAATGTGCCTTCGAATGTGGTCGTGGCTGGAAATCCTGCCAAAATTATTCGCTATATGACAGGTGCTGATATCCCTACGGATTCGTCATGAATGATCTAAACTACGCATAAATAGTATATATTATTGTATTGTTGTTAATCCTTGCACAAACATTAGTATCTATATAATGTCTCCAATTTCTGTCCTATATAGGAGCTTTTTTTGTGGAAACCCTGATTGTAGAATACCCGGATACGGCTCATAAAAAAGCTAATTTTCCGGCGCTGTCATTTAAAAATAAATGTTCCATGACCTTTTGACCCAGAGTTACATTTTTTTTGGTAAATAGACTTTTCCTGTCCGTAGGACGGGTATATTTCTCGTTCATCTATTTAAGCACTCCATTCAGGTGGCACTTTGTGTACAAAAGCATTTGAGATTGGGTCATGTTTTTTCTATCAAAATTATTTTTCCTACTATCCTCTAATCTTTTTAAAAGTACTGAATCATTAGTCAATAGTATTCGTAGAATTGCAAGAAAAATTTCCGCTTTTTGCTACTTTACATAATAGTTCACAGGTAGGACGGACAGACAGGGACAGACGGACTGATAAAAACATACCCATAAAGTTGTTTCCACAACTTAATAAATTTCCTAGCCCTGACTAAGCTAATTATTAATTCAATGGAGATAGAGATGAGATGAATGGCATTATACACCGCCATTCATACACCATACCACATTCTATTTGTAGGTATCATTTAAAGGCAACGGTGTTGTGTAGTGGTCAAGTGAAAAGAGTAGAGATTAAAGATTCAATCCGATGTCTGTGGAAGTAGAAGGTTTTATTATTGCTGTATTAGTCAGTAGGTAGATGGGTGGAGATTAGTAGATCGGTATGCTGTAAACAGATGAGAATGAATGGTTTAGGATTTCATTGAAGGATTTCACTTCACTTTCCGTTTTGTTATTCTCAGGGGCAGGCAACTGCCACAACTCACTCACAACAACAACCATAAACTCTTATAAGTTCTTTTTAAACCTTAATGATTCTACTGCTCCAATAATAATGAGTTAATAGAATTCCATCATATCGAGTGTTGATTCAGATGCAAAAATTAATCACTTCGCCCTACCGTGCGTCCATAGCTAATAGTTCCCTCTCTATACTCTATCTCATCTCCATCATTAACATTCTCCTCCATATTTTACATCTAACTCTCTCATTGTTCGCCCTACAATGCAATAATTTAGTTCAGTGAGCACTTGGCAGCTTGTTCCATTCAAGTCCCTTTCGTACTGCTACTTTAAATACCTTCTACGACAAACCACTTTTCAGAAATTACTAAGCTCGTCAAATTGGGCAACAGTCCGGTAGAAATGCTACAGATATAATAAGTCATTGTAAAAACGGCTGTAATAAGTAGCGTGTGGATTTAGGGTTAAAATCGCACTGTTTACGGTGAAAAAGTACATGATTTACGTTGAAAACCGCATGATTCTCGGTATAAATTACATCAATCGGACATAGTCTGGTTCTCTGGGATTCTTGGTATCACTCCAACGTATTCTGGTAAGGGTAGTTAATTCTCTTCCCTCCCCCCTTACTAAAGGATCGACAATAACAAATCCTGAAATGTATTAGCAAATTGGCGGTCGGTAACGCCACGATTTCATTTTTCATAATTTCCCCTAGCAATCAATCTGCGGAGGCCTGGTTCTCAGGGATTGTATACGTCAATCCGACCTATTCTGGTTATCTGGGATTCTCATCAGACCCTCTATCATTGACTGGTTGTTTAACGCTGTAAAAGGTCATAGGTGCATCCGATTGACTCCAAATTCTAACAGCTCTCCCCTAGAACCCCAGAAACACATGTACAAAATCTGAATTATGTATCCCAAAGTGTATGAGAGTCGGTAGTTGATGCACATACAGACAGACAGACATTCCTACAAAGTAGCTCACGCTACTAATGATAATTGATCCAATCTGATGCTGAATCTTCTCTAATGCTAATGTTATTTATTCATATACTGAAGGGGATTTTTCTACAAAACTGTCCTTTATGAATCTTAAGAATTGTAATAAGCAAAGGAGGGAGGTACTGGAGATTCCTGGCTGAAACTACACCACGATACACGATATAGTAAACACTCCTCGGGAAGAATCTATCTTTGTGATAAATGATCGAACTTTATATACTGGATATTATGTAGGTACACTGAAGAAGAGGTGTACAGTGAGTGGACTTGTGAAATACGGAGTATTAGTATTTAATAATACATTCATAACTAGCTGGAGAGGTTAATAGATTCCTAAGCTTAATAATATTATTATTATGCTCATACTTATTATTGTGCCAATTAGTATCTCAAAATTTCCATGCTATTCTAAATTCTAATCAGTTCTATTGGCATTTGGCACTTAGCAAAGAGCATATTATATACTTTACTATAGCACTTACGCTCTGCATTGGTTGCAATTTTGTTACTATATGCATACGACAACAATGTGCCCATTTGCTTATTAGTTCTACTATAATTCTATTTGAGTGATTCTTATCAATCTCTAGACAATTAGTACGCATTAAACTGTTGCAAAATAGATAATTGTAAGGTAGAAAGCCGAAAGCTAAATCAAAGTCAGGCACGCAGCACAATAAAAGTGATTCTAAGCTAGTGCACTATATTGCACTCTCATTATTTTGGAATGTGATTAATATTTAAATAGCTGTTGCAATAAATGCAGAGCCAGCTAGGAGATTGAATGAATAGTCAGTGAGAGAGAAGTGAGGAGAGTGAAGATTAGCTGACTCATCTCGCCGTGTTTATCAATCTGAGCTACCTGTTGCCTGTCAATCATTGATTGGGATCACACTTGCAACGTCACTTTCGCGAACCGAACCGAACCGGCCCCCAAAAATTTTGACCGAACCGAACTAATGGTTCCGTGAAACTTCATCGAACCAAACCGAACCGAATCAACACCTGCAAAACATTTGATCCAACCAAATCAGCGCCCCTGCAAAATTGACCGAACCGAATTAGCACTTGCAAAAAGACTGAACCGAATAAGCACTTGCAAAAAATTCGACGGAACCGAAACAGAACCTGCAAAAAATTTGACCGAACCAAACACGAAAAGAAAAGGGTTCGGGACGGTTCGGGTTCCGTTTGGTACTTTTACGAACCACCTTTGGTTCGCGAAACACAAAGTTGTAAACATGAAGTGGGATTCACATGGAAAAGGTGTCTGTAGGACTTTTAGAAATGAATCTAAGGTAGGATAATGAAGGAGCACATGTATTTGTGGGTTATTTATGAGATGAGTCGAAAAGAATCATTGAGCGATGCACACGTTTCATATGATCTTCTATTTATCTCTTTCCGTCTTTGTCCGCCTAGTAAATCCTTGCAAGCTCTTCACTCACTTTCATTGGATTTTGAGGCACGATTTGCTGTCATTCTTGTCAGACTTCATTTATAATCTTTGCTGTATTGCCAAAGAGCAGAAGGACGAAACTGGTTCAACATATTTACAATGCTCTTTCAAATCATATGTGGGAAATATTTTTCGCTACGCACCATGTAATTAGTAATTGCCCACTTATGCACATCTTCTGTTTTTTTAGCTGTGCGATAGCCATGCTTGATTGAGAGAGCTCAATTGTTTTATTTGTTTTATTTACCTACCCCGCACTGCTTGAAAACATAAACTGGACTGTAATAGTAAATCCACGAGAATAGCTAACCGTTGGCGGAATGAGATTGCCGGGAAGCTAAGGTTGAGGTAATAAGATTGAGGTGAAGACCAAACTTCCACAGAAAATCGGGAAGGTAAAGAAAAAATCGGAAAGGTGAAGAAAAAAATCGGGAAGGTAAAGAAAAAAATCGGGAAGGTAAAGAAAAAAATCGGGAAGGTAAAGAAAAAAATCGGGAATTTAAAGAAAAAAATCGGGAACGGAGAGAAAACGAAAATTTTCCACATAAACAATAGATCTGTTAAACTCGAAATTTTTCCTGCGCTTCGCAGCGTAAATATAAATTTCTTCAACATAAATAAACGCTTCGCGCAAATATGAAATACTTCCACATAAACAAAAGATTTGTTACATCTAAAAGGTTTCTTGCGCTTCGTTTATATCATCTACAAAGCAGAGTAACGTGTAATTTAATTGTTCTATTAATTATGATCTTGTATATCAGCCGTAATAAAATTATGACTTATGACTAGACTATAAGGATTCAGTTCATATCCCAATACACGTCAATTCACTATATTGCTGCTTATATTATGTGACAGTGTTGAATGGAAGAAATAAGGATAAGTAATATGAGAGTATTGCTAATCATATGGAATGACTTATCTGCGAAACTAAATAATTATCTGTCTGAATCGTACAACGTGTCAGCAAGGCGAAGTTCATCATTACCTCTAAATGTTACTCTCATCTCAACCTAAGGTGTAGTAACTGCCTAATATAATTGGCAACTGAGTTTGACTCATAAATCATTTTTGTGTAAATATATTGACTCTTCGATATAATCTGGTAACGACTCGGCTTGACTGTGGGAGTAAGGCAACTAAACTAGCTTGTCTTCCGTGCTATTATTGAAAAACAAATGTACATGTATTCTTATATGTATGTATGAATTAATTGGCACGTAAATAAATTTATCTGAATCTGAATCTGAACCGATGCTTTCAAATTCTTTGCACCACACAAAAAGGGGCTTGATCATGTACGTATACCTTTTAAGTAGCATCGAATAGGTCTGTGAACATTCCACACACTCTGTCATAGCATTGTCATATTATACCAGGCATAAAAAAAATCTTTGCAACATTGTATAAGCACACAGAATGTATGTATGTATTGTGCATGTATAATTTAAGAAGAATATGGTTGAATGAGCCATTAAGTATTATGTAGCAAATAGAGAGGAATATAGGGCCATATGAAAATAGTTGTGGGACTTTGATTCGTCCGAAATGAGATTGTGAAGCGAGGAAAATAGTAGCAGATCACTCGGGGGCTTTCATTCATATATAAAGACAACTTTCGATTATTTATCGTCGCAGAGAGATTCTACACTGTGTCTTGTAATCAACTGAGCTGTGAGGAAGTTACGGATCATCAGCTCATTCCCTCTAAACGGAGTCACCCTTCAAGACTCATATCGAACTAACAATCATAAATAAAGGCACTCACTCTCGTTTCAACTGAGGAGGATGGATAGTTAGTTGTTTGTCAGAGCCGTTAGCGTCTCTAAAATTATTGAATCAAATTCTATTGCATTGTCAGAAGAGCAGACTTAATCAATTCAATATATCTCCTTCCCCATACATAAATATTATTTAAGCCAACACTTATAACACAGAGAGGGATTCTCTCTTGTCTCATGATTACCCTATCGGGCGTGTCTCCTCAACTTCATTTCATTACTTGATACAAACCTGTGCTTCTTATATGGGACTCTGTTTAAACTGCTGTCCTGTCAATTGGAAAGCTGCCTGGCCTGACTGAGTCTGATTGTTGTGTGAGTGAGTGAACTGATCTCATTCCATTCTGAATGTTACTACATCTCATTTGCGTCAATTGATTTCTACTAGTGGTCATTTCCGTCCTAAGAATTTAAGAATTTTTCTCTCTAGCATCATCTTTCATTTTCAACATTTTCTAAGCCAAGACACAAATATCGCCTACTGTGACAACAATTTAATTACTACATGCATTAAAAATAAAAGTTTATTTTGGTAGTCTTCAAATAAGGTGAAAAGACACAATGGATTGGAATTCATTAATTAAGGTGAGAAAAATATTTATAAAAGGACAGTTTTTATTAATTCCAATCGATGATACTACAATTATAAGAAAAAAGTGAGATTGAAATGGAAAATATTTTTCATGTTGTAGATTAGCTTGGGCGCTGCGTTTCTTTCTTCAGTTATTCTTTCTGTAGGTTATTGTGCACCGCAGAGTAGTGGCTATGGCGGAGTGGCAAAAGGGTTTGAGCCTCAAAAAATCACAGCGGAAAATCGCTATCAGAGCGTAGAGTACTCTGAAGACGAAGACCTTCACTACTCGGATGTAATTCGGAAGGATGAAGATTTTAATAGCATTTAATTAAGTTTTAATTGAATTATTAATGTTGGGGGGTGGGAAATGACTTTTGGTGCAGGAATCGCCGAACTACGAGTTTCGCTACGAGGTTCACGGAGGCGGGAACTTGTTTGGCCATGCGGAGTCGAGGAAAGACTATCAAACCAACGGGAAGTACCACGTCGTTCTTCCCGATGGCAGACGCCAAGTTGTGACCTACTACGCAGACCAGTCTGGATATCACCCGACGGTCACTTACGAGTTCGTCGGCAGCAACAATCTCGGGGGCTACGACAATCCACCACCCGCACCCTCCTACCCGAAGAAAAGAGAAGCGGATGGAGATGTGCCCGACCTTCCAGTTATATTAAAGGGTCAGCAACAGGATTATGTGGCCACTTTAAGACCAACTTACACTGGAGCACCTCAGCGACTGGCTGCTGCCTATGGAGACACTTCACAAATATTGTAGTCTACCCACTGTCTCCGCAAATACCACTTAAATTTTATACAAAACTTTATAATTTGAAATGCATAATCTCTGCTTAACTCTATTGTAAATTATTATGTGGTTTCTATTGTGATCCAGAAATATTTGTGTGTACGCAAAGTATCATTCACAGAGAGAATGCATTAGATTAAAATTTATTTTTAATTCAAGTCGCCTGCCCAGAGAAATAACCCTTGTAGCATGTGCATGATAGTATATTGGCTATGATTAGTATGTTTATTAGGCTGTCATATTTACAATGATGTGCTTCATTTCACTGCCAGACAAGAAGTTCCACCAGTTCCCATTTCCAAAATAAAAGCAAGAGTTTATATCAATGAAGATTTTCAGTAGTTACTGTGAATGTCAGTGCATAGTACATTAATATGTTCATCTTCTTTTAAATGTGGTACTCCTCCTGGCTCAAATCTATGAAACAGCTCAGCTCAACAAATCAAGCAGTGGAAACTTAAGAAAAAATCAAACGAAACACTTTCGCTACACTTTCTGAATATTTGGATATTATCGGGTGCTGAGTCCAGCTGAGTATTCGGGGTTTTACTGGTTCCGTATATGTGGGCGGAAACATATTCGGGTGCCGTATATTCGGGCATGGCCGTATTGAGGGGATGGGCACAGGGACCAATGCCCCCCCCCCCAAATGTCCAAAGAAAATTTTCTGAAAAACGAGCAAAATTTTTCACGCTTCGCGCGAAATGACACATAATTCATTCATTTTTAGGCAAAAACAGCAATAGTTTTTGCGCTACGCGCGAATTGGAGCATTCGAAAATATCGTTGTCTTGCGTTGCCCCCCCCCAAACTGATATTCAGTGATTCAGTTCTAAATACCGGGTAAATATTCGGGTGCCGTATACGGGGTCGTGATTCGGGCTCTGCCGTCCTATGTTTGACTTGGGAGAACTTGTGTACACTTGTGCTGAAGGACTTGCCAATAAATGATTTGATTTGTCCTTTCTGCTATTTACAGTAACAGCGAAAGGGCTACAATTAGTGCAGTGAACTGCACTAATTGTAGGTAGGACGGTAGGAGTATTTCAATAGCAAATAGAATATCGCTAATGAATGGTCAGTGAGCACCTAGGCGAAAAGAATTACAAATCTTGTTATAAATGCGCATCTATAGTCAAATTAAAAGAAATGCTCTTTTGTTGCCAATCACATTTAAATGGAGGTGAACTGGTGGTGAAGTGCATGGAAATTGGAGGGAACGAAGAACGGAGAGAGATTCATTACGGAGGTTGATAAGGAAGAGTAGGCTAGCTAAACTAAACTCCTCAAAAGTAGGTTTCGTTACTTCATGCAGAGAAGACATTTCTTTTCACTTTCGTGATATTATTTATTTATTTACTTAGTTTTGGGGAGGCAAGAAATATCGACTTAAGGAACAAGATTTGATGTGCTACTTATTTCCATCATTTCATGTTGCCACTACATATAAATATCTTTTGCCTGAACTGAAAACGAAATTGTGGAACAAAGGAAGCTAAAGTTAGCAAAATTGCTGATCAGAGGCTGGAAAGGTAGGCCCATAAATTGGAAAAACTATTGTCCTGCGACATGGAATCTACAAATGCAAAAACATTATTCAAATAACAAATGTACGTATTTATTACATGAATGGCAATTATAATTTTATTTATTGGCATCAATATTTAAATCTTAGCTAAAATTACATTTAGTGCTATTTGAAAAACAAATCATCACAGAGCACACATTTTTTTAATTTTGAAACTGCCAGCAAAAAATCAACAAATATGATCGTCTTTCGGGGGCTTTCAATGAGTTTTTATAAATTTTTTGTACGCTCATCATTTTAAAAATTGATTACTAGTGCGCACACGTTCTGTTCTGTTCTGTTATAAGAGGTGAGCACATTCTATGAGGAAGAAATATGCTCAGGGCGCAGGCCACCAAGAA
>JAAAYG020057246.1:0-10367 GCA_009936455.2 Tomocerus minor
TTGCCTCCTACTTGACCGGATGTACAAATGAAAGCGCATCAGACATTACTATTGTCCTTGACAACAGCACAACGGTCGCTGGCTAACTTTTTAGATTGCATAATAATTTTGCTCGATTACCTTGCATATTGTAATGAATAGGTCTGCAATATCGGGAAAAGTGAGTTGAGGTTTCGGCATCCACTAGTTACGTCCAACATGTTCAAATTTTTATTTTTTTCGAAAGCATCGTAACCATGGAATGCCACCTTAAGAATCAAGTGTAGGTATAAAATAAAATTCTATGTGCTAAAATTGTAAACTTGTTTGTGTTTTGTGTTGAAATTATAAAACTGTATGTGATAAATTGTTAGCTTGTTTGTGATAAAAATGTAAAATTGTTTGTGATAAAATGTAAATTGTGGTAAAATTGTAAAATTGTTTGTGATAAAATTGTAAAATTGTTTGTGATAAAATTGTAAAATTATTTGTGATAAAATTGCAAAATTGTATGTGGATAAGCTAGGTAAGGGGGTGTTTTCACAAGAATATCCATCCGTCCCTACAGAATTAAAATTAAGTGGCCATTGAAAGCATTTATTTTCTTCGGTAGCATGCATTAATTGCCAATTGCATCATTAGAATTTTAATATTACTATAGGGAACATGCATGTGGGGATGATGAGTTCCTTATAGCCATCAAGCTGTGCTACCAAAGGCAATGCGGCTATAATGTTATAAGAGAGTGCTGTAAAAATATGACTAAACGAGTGGATATTATTATTGAGAATTAGTCTCATCGTCTCATGAATAGAAAAATGAACTCTGCCGTACAAAGGTTTAGAGATTGTAAGTTAAGGTTAAGTCTGGCTGGAGAAGGATTCAAAGTCTGGAATTGAAACTGACTAAGCTCTTCCTTCAGACTATTAACAACAACCATTCTCATGCTCCACACACATTCGATCCTTCTCGAATGGAAAACAGCCATCATATCAGCTCTCACTTGTTCTTTTGTAAGCATTCTTATAATATTAGTCACATGTCCTACACGTAGTTATTTATATTCACTAATGCAACTATTAAATAGCCAGTAGCACAGCTTCAGCATAGACTGAGTTTTAATTTTTAAACAAATTCCGAGAACTGAAAACTTAAACTGCAATTGGATATTTCCTTCCACATAATTCCTATGCTATACTAAACAAGACCATAGCTATCGTGATTTCAGTAAACTGACACAAATAAGTTACTTTTGTCACCCAACCTCTTGAGTCTTGAACGAACTGATATGAGTAAGTAATGAGTAATGACAGCTGTAACTGAAGATTGAGGATAAATGGGTACCTGCATCATCAGTATTATTGTCTGGGCTAATTACTATGCTTGTTGAATGTTTTAGATTTCCACACAAGTTCAGCCCCGATATGTAGAACTAAATAGCATTTAACAATGAATGCTATCTTGGTCTCTTCGGCAAAGGCACTAATGACAGAGATGAGATTACTGTTATATAAGATAAGTACCTATACAATTGAGAATGTATGTGGAAGTCTGGATGTGGTGTATTTGTGTGTAGAAAGGAGAAGGCAGGGTCGCAGCCAGGGAAGGCGCTTCCAGGGCTCGTGCTCCGAACTCCTGCCGAAATATAAAAAAATTGTGAAATTTTGAATAGTAAAAAATAGTGAAATTTTATCAGAATTTTACGCGCTTTGCACGGAATACGGTATTGTTTTTTTCATTTTTGGCTTAAAATCCCAGAATATTTCATGATTCTTGCGAATTACAACGAATAAATGGGTGATAAAAGTTGAGCCAACCCCTGGAATTTTTTTGTGGCTGCGGCTCTGATAGAATGTAAATGTAAGTAGGTAAGTATCGGATGATATGAAGCGGAGGGACAGGGCGACAGCAATTGAGAGCATGGAAGTGGAAGTATGGAGTATCGGCTTACTCTTGCTGACTCTTGACTCTTGGAGAACAAACAAGATAAAATATGCTATCAAGACGACGTCTGCTGATATCTTATGACGAGTGATTTTCACAACCTCTTTTCATTGCCTTTCAGACAAGAGCACGCGAAGGCAGAGGAATTTAGTCCCATCCAGCAGAACAACTTTCATTCTGGCATCAGATACAGAACCTTCAGCTTGAGGTCGGCTGCTATCCCTCTCTGTCCAGCAATCTCGTTCTTCACTGCCACCACACAAAACACAAAAGCATCTCCACTACTCCTTTTCTACCATCACTCTTTTTTTGCTCAGTCTCCTCTTAGCGTCCCAATCACAATCTTCAGTTAAACTTCAGTCTTCGAAAAGGAGAAATGGGTAACACGGATATTGAAGCGCCAATTATTGCCAAGAAAGTGCTCCTAATTGGTGGTGGAGGCCGGGAGCATGCCATCGCATGGAAATTGTCACAGTCCCCAAAGGTGCGTTCCTATTTCCTATTCTAAATATACAAATAAATATATTCTACATTATCTACATTTACATTTCCTAGAATATTTGTGCTTTCCGGAATGTACCTACAAGCACAATGTATTTAAATAGGAATTTACCTAAGCGGAACTTATGTACAACCTCAACATTGCCTTGTTGTGTTGTTCGTAAGTGTTACATGCATAGAACCCTTTGCTTTGTATGACTGGGATAATTGTAACCAATCTTAGCCATATTTTGTTGACATCTTATACTTTTTTGGTTTGAGAATCTCAAGTTAGCTGCTAAATGAACTACATTCCAATATATTCACAAGCAAAGAAATACTCGCGTAAAAATTATACAGTCAGACATAATACCTAAGAAAAGTCAAGAATTGTTCCGTATTTTTCAGAAGTTCCAAAAGAAAGGCTCTATGTATTAGCCTGTATTTGTATCATTTAATATTTGTGTGAGTGATGGAGTAAAAATGCTGTGCATGACGAAATCACTGGATAAGAGTCTGTAGGTAGCGTATCTTGTGATGCTGAGATGATGTATTTTCATCGTAGTTAATCTTAATCTTCTGCTAGTAAGTTACATAATGCAGCACATTCATTCCAAATATCCTTATCGTCACTCAAATATCTGTAGCATGGACATTATTGCACAACAGGCGAAAAGTTAATTTCCATTTAACTATGTACTATTGACAGATATACGTTTAATTATATGTTCTCATTACTCACTCTTGCCACTAGCCATTCATTTAATAAACACATTTCAACTGGATTACATTATCACAGCATGTAATTATAAAAGCTATAAAAACTGCCGTGTTATAGAATTAATATACTTCTACCACAAAAACAGCAATTATCTAGGACATAGGAACACTTAACTTTGTTGTTCAAATTTAATTTTTAACAAAAGTGAATAACTGTAAATCCAGGCCTACATTCTAATCTGTTAACTTCATAGTACTAGTTAATCTTATAGTTGCATCAAACACAAAACGGAATTAAGTTAACAAATAGTAATACATCAAAATGGGGTTTCAGAAAAAAAAATGTATTTTAATATGAATGTAGGTATCGCACATTTATGTGGCTCCTGGAAATGCTGGAATCGCTTCCGAGGACAAAGTCTCCTGCATCGACTTGAACATTGAAGACAATAAGGTTCGTTTTTATTTTCTCGTTATGCACGAAACAAACGGGCGAATCAAAACTATTATAGTATCTACAACTTTTCCATAGCATTTTAAAGAAACTGTTTGTTTCGTTTTTCAACCACGGCCACTAGAAAAGTGTGTCTATAAAAATAATAGGGCTAAAGGTCTGTACTCAATTATAATTGCAACTTCAGCAATCGATGAAAAGTTTCATTGGCCACTTTGTAGATGCGGGAAATAATGCCTGTACAATAAGAAAATGAAATTTTCTGAATTCCTAAATCGTGGGATCATGCAATAAGCACACTGTATTGATTTCAAAACCAGAATATAATCACAGACTCATAATATGTTTAATAAAATTGTTATGTGTACCATCCACCTACCAAGACTGATCGTTTAAATAGATTTTCAGGAAACCAAAAGGAAGTAGCAGGGTTTTAACTTCTCCATGTACTCGTTTCTATTCGAGACTAAACCTTCATATATGAAATAACAACTTTTTATACTTTGTTACGCGATCTATTTCCCATATTACCCTGCGAAACCCATTTTTCATAAAGAAACTTTAGTACCGAATTAAGAAACGTTAAGAAACTAATTAGTCTCCACTTAGTCTCCCTTGTTTTTTAATTCTCTGATCAATTATGAGATGAGTTTTTGATCAAACTATAAAATGGGGATGATTGTTTTAGGAAGTAGCACAATGGTGTGTAAGCAACCGAATTGGGATGGTCGTAGTTGGTCCAGAAGACCCTTTGTCACATGGAATCGTGGATGAGTTGGATAGTTGTGGTATTCCGACTTTCGGACCTCGTCGAGCTGCCGCCCAAATAGAAGCGTCGAAACATTTTGCGAAATCTTTTATGGATCGCCACCAAATCCCATCTGCTCGTTGGAAAGCATTTACAAAGCCGAAGGATGCGAAATATTTTATCGAAACAGCTCCATTTCCCGCCCTTGTGGTTAAAGCTTCTGGTCTGGCAGCCGGAAAAGGGGTGATTGTTGCAGCCAATAAGACTGACGCTTGTAACGCTGTGGATTCAATTTCTGAGTCGTTCGGGGAGGCGAGCGAGACGATTGTTGTTGAAGAAGTGCTGGAAGGAGAGGAAGTGTCTGTGCTTGCCTTCTCTGACGGCAACACCGTAAAGGTGATGCTACCGTCTCAAGATCATAAAAGACTGCAGGACGGGGATATCGGACCCAATACTGGGGGCATGGGGGCCTATTGCCCATGTCCTTTGCTAACTGAAAGCGATCTGGAGTATGTCTCCGAGAAAATCATCAAGAAAACTATTTTGGGTTTGAAAAAGGAAGGAGTTCGCTACGTGGGAGTTCTGTACGCCGGTCTGATGATGACATCCGATGGTCCTAAAGTTTTAGAGTTCAACTGCAGATTTGGTGATCCAGAAACACAAGTGATTCTTCCGCTCCTGGAATCAGATTTGTACGACGCACTCGAGGTAAAGTCTACAGCATGTTATAATAATAATTAAGGAACAGCATGATCGAGGAAAAGAGTATGCATTAAACGAACGTCGCAGTTCCTCAAGACAAGTTCATAATTAGCATTTGCTTTAATTAGGCCTGTGTTAGTGGGACCTTGAGTAACCTTGACTTAAGATGGATCCCAAACGCATTTGCCGTTGGAGTTGTGATGGCCAGTGCTGGTTATCCTTCATCTTATGCAAAGGAAAAGGAGATTACAGGTTTGAGCGAGGTTACCTCACAAGCTGGACATACTGTTTTCCATGCTGGAACGAAATTCAAAGACGAAAGGATTGTAACCTGTGGAGGTCGTGTTTTGATCGCTGTGGCTCTGGGAACCGAACTTGCACTCGCTGCTGCCAAAGCACTCAAGGCCGTCCGCACCATTAAATTCCTCGGAGCTCAGTACAGAACAGACATCGCTAAAAAAGGAATCTCTCGGTAAATCAAAACAAATATCTCTTTCTAATGCCTTTCAATGACAGTCACTGCCAATCTGACGCCTGTCAATGCTATCATCAAATATCCTTCATCCCTCAGTCCATGAACTTTAGCTGGAGAGATTTAAAATAACGTCTGCTTTGTTTTCTCTTACAAAAGCTCTCTTCTCATGAGAGGATCAATGACGTACAAAGGAAGTGGTGTCGACATTGATGCAGGAGACAGTCTCGTCAAAAACATCAAAGCTTTGATCACCACTACAAAAAGAAGCGGATGTATGGGAGAAGTTGGTGACTTTGGAGGATTCTTTGATTTAAAGGCCGCCGGCTATAAAGATCCCTTTTTAGTTTCCGGAACGGATGGAGTTGGCACGAAATTAAAGGTTTCCCGGAAGAACTAATGAAAAATATGCATTTAACAATATGATTATTAATTAGTATTAATTATTTTTATGATGATATTCTTTAGATTGCGGAAGCGACAGGAATTCATGATTCAGTTGGAATTGATTTAGTAGCTATGTGTGTCAACGATGTTCTCGTTCATGCTGCCGAGCCATTGTACTTCTTGGATTATTTTGCTTGTGGAAAACTAGACGTGCCTACTGCTACTAAGGTCATTATCGGAATCACGGAGGGATGTAAGCAAGCTGGATGCGCATTGATCGGTAAAATTACATTCCACAATCAAAGGAACATCACACAGACAGATTTATTACGGTATTCCATGAAAATGAGGAAAATATTCTAATATCTAATAATTTGTATGCAGGAGGAGAAACTGCGGAAATGCCCGGAGTGTACGAACGAGACGTTTATGACTTGGCTGGATTTGCTGTTGGGGCTGTGGAGCGTAGCAAACATCTTCCCCACAAAGATAAGATTAATGAAGGGGATATCGTTCTTGGAATCGGATCAACCGGGCCACACAGCAACGGATTCAGTTTGATTCGTCGAGTTGTTAAAAAGAATGATTTAGACTACCACGGTCCATGTCCTTTCAGCACAGACAATAAACAAACTTTAGGTTAGAGGCAACTCTTTCATTTACCTTCTCATAAACATTGCCATTAAAATAGTTTTTGATTTTATCGCGTTTTTTTAATTTTCAGGAGAAGCATTGTTAACTCCAACAAAAATCTATGTCAAATCTCTTCTGCCAGCTCTGAGAAGTGGTCGTGTCAAAGCTTTTGCCCATATCACCGGGGGTGGTCTTTTAGAAAATATTCCCCGAGTTCTTCCTAAACACCTTGGTGTTGAATTGGATGCTTCCAAATGGCCGATTCCTCCCGTTTTCCCATGGATTGCTGCTGCTGGTGGAGTTGACGAGACTGAAATGATGCGGACCTTTAACTGTGGCCTTGGGGGGATTTTGATTATTGCCCCATCCGAACTTCACCATGTTCTCAGCATGATAACCGAAGATGTTTACACTGTCGGAAAAGTTAGAGCTATTTTTGGTGGTAAGAAATTTTTCTCAAACTTTTCTCTCTTAAAATTAGATAAAAATAAAATAAAGACTAAAACTTTTTGGGAATTTCTCAGATGATTCTAAAGTTAAAGTAAAGAATTTTGCAAACACGATCGCACCCGCAATGAACACGTATATGCAACTTTCCAATGGGGTATCAAATAAGAAACGAGTCGGTGTTTTGATTTCTGGATCTGGAACGAATTTGCAAGCACTTATTGATCACACCCAAGATCCAAATGTGGGAAGTCTCGCTGAAATCGTCCTAGTTATTTCCAACAAGGAGGGTGTCGAAGGTCTTCAGAAAGCACAAAATGCTGGAATCGAAACGAAAGTGATTCTCCATAAGGAATACCCTACCAGAGAAGCCTTCGATGCCATATTAACGGATGCGCTGGAAGAAGCTAAAGTAGATTTGGTGTGCCTTGCCGGATTTATGCGCATTTTAAGTGGCTCTTTTGTCAATCATTGGCATGGACGTCTTATCAACATCCACCCATCCCTTTTGCCGAGCTTCAAAGGAACCAATGCTCAACAGCAGGCACTTGATGCTGGCGTTAAATTATCTGGATGCACAGTCCATTTTGTCGATGTAACTCATTACCCAAATTAATCTAAAAAAAACAGCTTAAGTTTTTGTAGAAAATGCATTTTTTAATAATTGTAATTTTTCTCGCAGCAGGAAGTTGATGCTGGAGGAATTATTGTACAAGAAGCAGTTCCAGTTAAAGACGATGACACAGCAGAAACACTCCAAGAGCGTATCAAAACAATGGGAGAACATAAAGCATATCCTAAAGCATTGGAGCTCATAGTACGAAACAAAGTAGCTATAGGTCCAACTGGGAAAATATGCTGGAATTAGCAACTTGTTATCAATTTTATTATCTCTATCTCGATCATTCTCATTCTTTACAGCAACTAAATCTTTATCATATTTTGTCGAATTAAATAATTTTATTTCATTTAGCAATACACATGTTACTATTTTTAAATTATGTAAAATATTAATTTAATTTTTTGGTTTCTCAATAAACTGCATGTTCAACGATGCATAATCCTTCTCCCGTCTCCCGATATTTGTACAAGAACATTTTTACTGTAAATATTACGGCACACAAACTTCGTCTCAGTTTCTCATGCAAGGTACACATCTGTGTAATTAATCTAATTAAGAATGTCTAAAATGTCAGGTACTAGATGGTGCCTATTTTTAAGTATTATTCATTAGAGGGTAATGCATTAATCGTAAACAAATAGTAAAATTAGAAATGTTTTTATTTCTGTTTCAGTTTATATGCAGGCACATTGAAAACTAATTTAACATTATTTGGTATGCGGAATTAAAGAATATAAATAATGTAGTTACTAAATTAAAGCGAGTTTCTCGTAATTGACTAAATTTTAAATATAGTAAACAAAAGTCCAAGGAGGGACTCTCCTTGAGGTTCAGAGGCTCTTTGGGATTTAGCTTGTTGTTTGAGGAGCAATTCTTTCTCATAAAGTTTCTTTAGTTCATGCGAGAAATTCCCTTTGGCTTTTTCAGCTTCTTTCTCCCATTGGAGGGCCATCATTTGTTTATGAAGACTAGGTACAACAAGATTGTATTTTAAAATCATTCTGTTCAGTTTATCACAGTCCTTTTTAGTTTCATCGATAAATTTTTGCCACTCGAATTCTTCTGTTGCTGATAGTATTTCAGAATAGCTGTGGCGTTCAATTGCCAATTTTCTTCGAATGCTCCTAATTTCTTCCCTTATCTCTTTGTCTAAAAGTATCCACTCGGGGGCAAAGCCATTTTCAATGAGCACCTGATTTAATTTGTGAGTAGTGAAGTCAATGTACGGATTGTAAGAAGAGTCATGCTTCAAAGGTTTTCCTTTTCCAGACAAATTGTCAAAATCTCCGCGAGCCATCGATTGCTGAATTAAGTCTTCTACTAAACGCTCCATTCCAATTCTAAATATTTCCCATGAAATGCACAATGATTTTTCCGGGGACTGACTTTTATGGATCTGAATATTATTTTTTGAAAATGCTGAAACAACTATTATTGTAAATACCTACCCGGTTTTTATTTTCCTGGCTGCTTTTCTGTCTTTAGACAATGCTGTTTCTTGTGCGTTAGGTATTTCTTTCGTTACTTGTTTAATTCGGTGCTCAACGACATTATCGGCGGCTTTTATAGCTCGGTATTTTTGATACTGTTTCTCTCGTTGTAGAGGTGAGCCAGATCCTACTCCATCGAAACTCAGGTATTGTCTGTGTTGCGGGGCTGTGTGCTGAGAAAATCATTTTCACTCTAATTATCTTTTCGGATACCTATGCAGATTTTTGTATATAGAGCATTATACTTTAGGATTATATTAGACACCTTAATATCCGGCCCATCAGGATCTTCCTCTTCTTCTGCTTTACTTTCTTCGGATTTTGCCTTTGAATTTTGTTTGTAATAAAGACCATACTCTCCGTCAAATTTATGATGGTTGTGTCGTTCATCGGCAAACTTTTTTTGTAAATTTTTGTATGCTGCATCAATCTGCGCAAAAGCATTTAAGTTGGAAATGAAATGAGAAAATCACACTTAGAACAGGAATGCATGATACAACGTGTATAAAATAGTGATCATGCTTACTGCTTGAAATTTTGTATGATCAGCTTCTGTACTTCCACTGTCTGGATGAAATCGTTTCGCTAATTTAATATATTGGTCTCGCACTTGACTTTCGTCAAAATTGTCAGGTAGATTGAGAGTTTTAATATCTTTCTGCAAATATAAAATCATCGCAACATTACTTTTATACAAAACATTAGTATAATTTTGTGCAAGTAAATTATTTTACTAGAAAAGGTACCTACCTCATATTTAATTAGGTCAGGATCCCGTTCCTGTCCAAGTTTTCGTTGATGTTGATAAGACCGAGTAAAGATAACGGTTCTATTACGAGTGGACAAGGACTGTCCTTTAGAAATTACCCATGGTATGTTAATACAAACTTTGTTGGGAAACATTTGCTAAATTATTCTTTTTATATATCTGAGGGAAAACCAATATTCTGGTATTAATATAGAAGATTTTGTATAGAGATGCGTTTATATTAAGACGAATAGAAGTCGAATACTGTCAATTTAGAGTCTTAGAAGATACATATGGCATCATTTAATCTTTTTTGTTCTTTCATTATTATATCGGGGAATGAGTTCAAATATGTGCTTTAAAATGAATTCAATCTGCACGAAAACTTTTTGCGTTTGAACACAATTTATGACGAGCATAAGTAGTTCGTTAGGTATTCTTCCTTTCCTCTCCGCGGGTTTCTATTACATGCACTTGTTTGCAGCACATGAGTTAGTCAAGCTACATCAACAAAAATTTTATATGCGAAACATCAGACAGA
>JAAAYG020057257.1:0-10366 GCA_009936455.2 Tomocerus minor
GTTTCAAAATTAGCTTTTTTATGAACCATTCCCGGGTTTTCTACGATCAGTGGTTTTTCAGTAAGCAGTGTCTAAGACAGAAAGAAAGAAAGAAAGAAATACAGCGTTAACCGTATATTATGCGTCAATGCATTATAAAGAGAAAATTGAAGTGAATGTGCACAATATTATAGTGTTGCGCTGATTGATGGGACGGAAGATTTCCGAGTTCCTAAACAATATTATAATGCACAATTAACAGACCACCAATAAGTTCGCTCATCAAGTCATAATGTAATTGTCGCACTATTGTTTGAGTAGTTAACACAATTGTTTGTGTCTTGTACATCATAATAACACACATTGACTTAACTACCTAATAAAGTCTGAGACACATTATCTGATTAGAAGCATAGAGTTTCCAGATCCATACACAAATATTAGAATTTAAATCAGAACTCCTCTAATGTGAAGCACACCACTTATCCACTTATATCATCAGCTTTAATTGCAATGGTATGCTTAATATATGTATAATTTGTGTTCACTAAGTATGTTCTTCGGTGAAATGATAATATGTAATTCCTTTTCCGTTTCAACTCATACGGTTGCCACACAGGAGGTACCTGTGAGTGCAGCGTGCAATATCATAATTGAGTTTGATTTTTAAATGTAAAGTAAGGTTTTCTTTCCAATATCATAACTTCATAACAGCAGTTTTTGCGATAGCATCAGTTCCTTAGCTTTCAGATGAATTACACAAGCCACGTGTTCTGCAACTGCACCAAACACTCCAAACGCATATTTACTGCACGTAAAAATGCGGTACATAATGAGAGCGACTACTGAAGATTCTTGTCCAACAAACAATCAGCATTTGTTTGTACCTACTATGCATTTAATTGACTGCATACAAGAAGTTGCATAGCTCGGATATCTAAGTATCTACGCTTATGAAATTTAGGCCGACATAAATAATAATATGATGTACAATGCATGCGTGTGTTTAAAGTAAGAGTCCATGCACTTACCGTCAGTTGATGGTATATTCTTGTGCATATTATATATGTTCTTCATTAAGCTACGACAACTTCCTCTGCGATAGAGCGCAGGAACAATGCTAAACTGTGCTAAGAATGCAATGTTCAGTATGTTGGCAATATCTATTAGGGCCACAGTATGTTAACATATTTCTTGTAATAGCCTTAAGTAAATTGAGTAGATGTATTGATTAGGGCATACAACTTTTTTCAAATTAAAACACAAAACCTCACGCTAAAATTAATGAGTGTTTTGCAAGCAACAGATTTTTAAACATTTTCATCTTAACATAAAGAATGGTTTTGGCAACTGTATTCCATCGTGCATTCTAAATACGTAATCATTACTTCTAATCTCGCCAAATTAGCTGACTTCTGTATAGGCAAGGAAAATCAACAGTTATAAAGTATTTATGACGGAGCTATTGAGCATTTACTAAGAAAGCAAAGGCGGAACCAATAAATTTTGACATATTTTATTGCTATTGATAATGTTAATGATGCGTGATTGCACGGCTGCATTATTTATTGCTGTCCTACTGTTCAGCCAATAACCAGTAGCATTTGTGATGAATTGTAAACTGCTCGTCGGTAGATTGTTGGAAAATTCACTCTCGTTAGGAGTGTTTGTTAGCATGTATCTACTTTGTAGTTGTTAATCTGCAAGTCTTATCCAATCAAAATTAATTAGGTGTAATCCTTATCGCTATCACAATCGAGACAATACATCACAAAACATTATTAGAGGCGTCCGATGCATATACATTACTCACTTACTCTATTGCATTATTAGATTCATTTGAGTAAAAATAATATAACCTGTTTTACATAATTTGGCATACCTATCCTCTGTCTCTGAATGTGCATATAATTAACAATCACTTAAATACTGCTTTTCAGTACATATCAGAACATTCAACTTTTTTTACTGACAGTAATTTTTCATTTTCTCGTCTGTTTACCTACTTTTTTTACTGGCAGTAATTTTTCATTTTCTCGTCTGTTTACCAACTTATCTAATTAAGTGTCTTACCATGCTCATTATGGGATACACATTATGCATTTGTTTCACCACATCATCTTTCTCCAATTGCTTCCGTCTCTTAAGCATTTCCTAACTCATCTTAGTAGATAATATTGAATAATTCTGTCTCATTTATTTTCGATCTCCATTAATCATCATGGAAATGTGACTAATGCCGCATGCTATCTTTTGGCTCCCACACTCGATTCTCTTGCCTCAATAACAACTTTTAGACAGTCTATAAACATTGTTCAACTTGGCTTTTAGCTTATTTCATTTCCAAAGTGTAGTACAACATGAAATTGACACACAAAATTTTTACGACAGCAAATAAATTCAGTTTGTAAATGTGAACATGTGCAATAATGGTATTTGAGAATTAAATGCATGGTACACACAGGGGTACATGATTTCTACATCCAACTATTTTTCGTACAGCTTACCTTGTATATTTTGTGATAATAGCTAGATGTAAAGGATTTGGAATTAAAAGCATACCTTTATATTGCTAACGATTGTGAGTTAATAACCTTAAAAAGTGACAATGGAAATTGATATTAGCAGTTATCATTGTTGATGTGGCACAGAGAGAAATAAGGCATTTTTAATTCTCAAATTGCAGTTTTTTTGTCGTAGCTTTTGCTTTTTATTACAGCTTTGATGACATTGTTGCAACATCAATATTACGCATTGCTCTACTCTCATTATTTTTACGATTATAAGAATCGGGCATAACTTAAACACATCAATCTATTTAGAACGCTACTTGCGATGCTGCTTTTCTGAAACAAAGCAATGTTCAATCATGTTTTTTGCATTAGTTAGGCCAAGCCAAACTGAAAGCAAAGATTCTAAGCGTGAGCTTATTTTTATTATACGCAATGCAACAAAAAACGACTAGATGAATCGCAGCTATTAAGTTCACTTTTGATTAAGCGAAGTACTATATTTTGCTTTGTTTTCGTAATACAACAACGATTGTGAGACGAAACAATATTAATTACCTTCGAAATTTATGATTCAATGTTCGAGTCATGCCAACTTTTAATTAAAGATTCACCAATGAAATTAGAACTGCTGCTCGTTTATGTCTATTGCTGATATATGTAGTGATAGAAATGCTATATTATAATCACTACAACCGCCACCCCTTCAGAGAAGAAGGGACTCACACTTTTACTATTTACGACACAAAATACCGTTCTTTTGGGATGTACATGGAACTCGGCATCCGACTGCATGGAACCCGGCACCCGGCTACATGGGATTCAGGACCCAGCTGCATGGGAACTTGCAATACCGCTACATGGCACAGGGAAGACTCCACCGGCCAAACCTGCCACCCGGCAAACCCGCCACCCGCACCCGTGACGGGTTTCCCCGTTGGAGACTGGGCAGCCGGGGACCATGCAGCTGAGTGTCAGGTTCCATGTAGCCAGGTGCAGGGTCCCATTCCTCTTCTTTCGGGCCATTCAATCAACACTAATTTAAGGATCGTAAAGTAAGCATAATTGTCACAACTAACATTATTGAGACATCCAAATTGTAATATGATTATAATTACAGCCGTTAAAGGCTACGTCAGTCAGGTTCAGTTCAGTTGCTGTAATTGCAGTATCGACAAATACTATACCAAATACACGGAAAGAGCGTTACAATAATAGCGTAACTTCAGCCAAACCACCGCAATTAAAGAATAAGTTCCAATATTATTAGTCACAGTGACATTTGCAAATCATCATCGTGCGTGAGTTGCAACTAAATTTTAATAAGGGGTTTAGATTCACATTGCCCTCATTACATAATACCTGAATTGATATACATTTAGGAAAGTGTATTTACTCCCTACCCAGATATTGTAAGTTCTAACATCTGGGTACATGAGTTACACGACGATAAGTTTGCACTACAGCACCTATTGCTGGCTGATTGTAATATTATTATAACTAATTTATTTAGCCTAGCTTATGTTCAGTGTAATTTGCTATAATAAAGCATCATTAGTAGTATGCACTATAGAAGGAGTAGACATGTGCCCAGTGTTGAAAATTTATGTTGAAATGGTAGGGCCAACACAAAAAGGTTGCATTCCATTTCTCGTAATCTCCTGCCTTCCATATTATAATAATAATCTCCGTAAAGGCAAAATCATGGCAAAATGATAACAATTGAATAATTTAAAGACGTGGTAAAGAGAGCACGAATGAAGTGAAGTATTAAATTCCTTTTGCTCTTGATTCTCGTAAGAATTATTTGGTCGATTTGCTGCATTGAGAGATTAAATAATGATCTTATGAAGTTAGTTAACTAGTTTTCGTTTTTTAAAGACATGCATTTGTTGTTAATAGTTAGCATAGTAGTACACGCTATTACGAAAACGAGTGCACGTTTTTTGGTTAAATTCGTCATAAATGATACTAGGTTGAGCATAACTTTAGCATTACTAGTGAGATGTCTACCAACACTTGTAATATCGTAAAAAGCAAATGCCTTCATTTTTTCCTTCTCAGAAATGAAATGAATTGGACATTGTGCTGTGCACTGATTTAAACTATTTCTCTGTCAACAGTCAATGGAGCTATACATAAGAGAACGTGATGCTGAAATGCATCTTTAGTTTCTCATTTGCACGGTGTCGTGAGCTCCAATTCGCTCTTTGCTATACTGTTCATATTCTTACTATCTGTACATCGGTATATTCTATGAGAAAAGTTATAATACAGCGTTACCCTTTTTCTGCTATACTATTACAAACGAAAATCAAATGCAAGAATCGTCACATGTAACACGTATATGAATTATGACTTATAGCAAGTAATGTGATAATTTGTCATGTCAGTTTTCATCCTGAAATACAAAACCATTTTTGGAAAATACCTGAATGAAATATAGCATAATTACGACAAACATGATTTGCATGATAATTCCTAAATAAAAAGCACCTACTAAATGTCTAGCAGTAGAAGCATAATAAGTGCAAATAAATGCAACTATCACTTATTAGTACCCTTTTTATGAATTCAAAATTTCCTTTGACAATTATACCATGCGTCCCTTGACATATTACAGCATTCAAGCAGCTTAATTTAATGTCACTTTCATTATATGTTTATTAACAAACTTCATGATTTACTTGTGTTAACAAAGAATAATTTATTCAGAAGTCATTGTCTAAAATGCATGCTATATTGAATACGCCGACGGTGCATTATAGGTTGAATGTTTTAATTTTCAAGCTTTGAAATGAATTCTCATCGGTGCATATTTTTAAGTCCATCAACTTTACACAATGAGAGGATGATAGGGGTTAACATTAGAAATGATATCGTGCTACACAGTAATTCACTCTTCATAGATAAGGAAAAAGAACAAGAAAGACAATTAATTGTCTATAGAATCGTCTTTTGGTGTAATTTGTCCCATGAGCTTAAATTGGTTATATGGTTTCTGTGCATGTACTTAGCATAATTATCCTTCAAAGACACAAGGAACACATCAATTAGAAATTCATCATAATGTGTCATTATGGCACGGTTCCCACAATAAGCAGCTAACGTTAGAATTTTATTACCACGCTTAGAGTACCTAAACCTATTAAAGATACAAATAATATAACAGCAAAAATAGAATGACAGTCCATTAACGATATCTAAAAATTGAGTGTTTCGTGTACATATATCTGTCCTTACTACATATATTGTACATTGTACATAACTATTATGACATGTAGACTTGTCGCACATGCAGATGATGTTTAAACATTGTCGTGATTATTGCTCTATATAGCTGTGCCTTTATATGTGGCTAACAATATTATTATATGTTATGTATTCAATAATATTATATGTATCTAACAAGTATACTTTGCTTAATTACTAATGTTGCCCATTCAATGACTTATCTATAAAATGGTAATCATCATGTCATATTTTTACATAGGTTTAATGTTTAATGTCTCAATCTATTTTACTTGCAACAAAAGTTCACCTGTATTTTGTTTCTATTCCACTATTGTAAGGTACTGTTATGAATGCCAAAAATGTCGCATTGTTTGCAAATTGTAATGCACTATCGTAAATTCAGTAAGTCCACATCATCCTTATAGAACAATTTTACAATAAAGTCACAGTTTAAAACGTTTTTATGCTCATTTTCGAAAAGAATAAGTATGCGAAAACTACAATGGGTAGCATGTATCGTATAATTGTCTATGTGCCATTGTACTTAGAATTTTCTGGTAGTAAAATAATTAGTATTTTCTCTGCCGAATTATTCGAAATCGCTTCGTAAAACTTAGGTGGTAGGTACTGCAGTCAAATCACGTGCGAGTGTAATAAAGTTCAATAAATCGCGAAATAATTGAATAGCAAGGCCCAAGAATACACTATAATCTGCAATGTGTTAGAACAGCGGATTAAAAAGAGAATTCCCATTAAAGATTCAGTTTCGTGAGGCAATTTCCGCCCATTATGCTATTATTCTAACGATCAAGTGTCACAAATTAGCTTCCTACATGATCCAAAGGACATTTTTTTCATCCTTTAGGTTAAAAAGACTTGGTACATGGAGTACTAATGGCTCTACATGTATTTTGTATCTACTATGCTTTGATGTAAGTCGGCTGCCATGCATGATAAATGACGAATAAAAATGCATGCAGAGCAAACCTTATTCAATCAGGCTACAAGACTACTAAGCCACTACTTTATCAGAGAGTTAATATTTCTGTAATCTGAAACATAAATTAAACTGTTGATCTTAATCATTTTAATCCATATAATGACAGCGTATATACATATATATAATGACCAAATGGCTAATAAAAGTTTTCGTAAAAGGACGAATTTGAGGTTAACTACAAGGTTGTTTTAAGCAGACAGGGTAGTCAATCCCTAACGGACTTTTTTGGCTTTGGTAAGTTTTAGAACGGACACGATCTAATCTGAAGAGAATGCTTAAAACAAAGACAATCAATTACATGGTATTCATTAGCTAGACATTTGCATACAATAGCAATTATTGCAATGGTTTTTATTCCCATTCTATCAAGCCAAATACATTAAAGCATTTAAATGTATATGGCTATGGCTGATAGTGCTAATGTACAGGAATTTCAATGTATATTAGATTCGAATTAAATTCTGAGTTCAAAACTGTACTTCTACTTTCGATAAGTGCATTCGAGAAAACAATTAAAAACAATCTATATAACTAATATATACTGCAATGTGTACACTCATAGTTTCTCGAATTAAAAATCATTCAGTCTATTTTCATGTACTACTTATACTAGCTTATTAGAAATTACAACGGTGGAAGAAAATATGTACTATTAACCATTTTTGAAAAAAGTCAATACACAATAATAGGTACTGAATGCTATATAGGAGCATAATTTTGACATTTAGATAAGAGATAAGCAGATAACCTTTGTGAACCTCATTCTCTTAACAAAAGGATAACTTTAAATTGTAAATAATATATAAGACTGCATGAGACCTGAAATAAATGTTACTTAACTACAAACGTTTTTTCTGAAAAAATTTGATAAAAATACTTAAAGATATCCATTGCACACAATTTATATTTACTACAAAAACGAGCACATCACCGTCATTAATGCACTTACAAAAACAAGTTACACAACAACAGAAAGGTGGAATCTTAGCTATGGATAGAATACGATTGGGATTCAAAAGATGGTATATATAAATTAAAACCCCTGCCCTATATGTAATGAAAGTGCATGATAATCTTTGAGTTTCGTGGTAGGCTTCAGCCGTCATGAATTGAAAATTAGTCCATTCAATCATTAGAATGATACTGTTGTCCAATTCAAAAAATGTGTGCATGAATAAAATGGAGATAATGAATAGATGCTATTAGCTATTATTACACTGGTAGGCATTTCAGGTGGAATTGCAACATGACCTGGCCTGATAACATCGCAAGCACTTTTGGCTGATGTATTCTAACTACAGTGGCCACATAGAACTGCAGTTGTCTAGTAATAAAGCTGCTATATTTATTATAGTCTTTACTGTAACTGCATGCTCTGCCTGCAATGTATGCATGAGAATCTTTTAAGTAAATATTAATAAAAGCGCGAGTGAAGTGCGTGAAGTTGAGACGTCCCATAATAATAAGGCAGCAAGACAGGTCGTAAACGGTAAAGTAAACGAAACTAAAGCAAAGCAAATGCATAAAGTGAAATGAGAAGGCTCACAAACTTTTAGCACCCACCTCTTAAGGCTGATATTCATGTTGAATACGTTGAACAGCAGTATGAAGGAATAACCCTTTGTTGACAAGGAGTTTGCAGCCACAACCACACTATTCCATTCTTCTAATTCATATATCCTACTCTGTGTGTAACATTTTCTGTAGGTAATGTAACACAAATGGATACCTTTTCTTTCACACAAAAATACATTAATGCATACATGCAAGGTGTCCACGCGAACACGGTGCGTACCTAATAAAGGGACTTAAGTCAAAGAGTGAACTGCTACCTCCGGTAATAATGATAATCGCACAAAGTTGGATAAGGATTTTTGCTAAAAAATTTTACTATATAAAGAGAGCTGAAAAGCAGAAGTGTATGGTCAGTCAGCTTCTCAACCTTTCCTAGTAAATACCAAAGTATCTTTTCTGTTTCAGAAAATCTCACATTATTTATTCTATTCTATTGCTAACTATTTGATTGCAAATCAAATTTCATTCGCTATGAAGTGTCTTCTTGTTTTATCTGCTATTCTCTCCGTCGCATTAGCTGGGCATATTGGATATGGATATGGTGGGCATGGAGGTCACGGATATGGTAAGTTGTTATCATTCTAAGTCTGCGTTTCATGTAAAACCTGAGTTATTTGCACTAACAGTAGATACACGGTAAATGAAGTAGAAGCAATGATAAAATAGAAAATCGAGATTGTCTTACAAAGGAATATTATTTTGAACAGGTCATCACGGATATGGACATGTTCACGCTGTTCCAGTTGTACCAGTTGTGCACAAGGTATCATATGTGCGTTTATCACTAGAATTTTAAACTAAAAGTTGGGGGAAAATGGGATGTGTAACTAAAATATACAATCTTTTGAAGAATAGTTGGAAAAAGACATTTTTTAATTTCATTTTATGATGTCTGTCAAAAATGAAAATAATTAAAGAGTTATAGTGAGGATCCTGAAGGGGGATGAAATATTATTTCGTAATGATAACACAAAAATTATATTGCAGGTGCCTTTGGCTACGTCCTACCACCACGAACATAGAACCTATCATCCAGGTAGTTTTTCTTGTCTTTCTATCTTACTTTTATGGTTGAGACGCTGATTCTGTCTCATTCATATATTCCAAATCGTGAGACTACGGATAAGTCATTGTACTGAACTGTGAAATTATTTTGTGATTGACTAAAATCATTTATTTGTCGTCTAGTAGTTCCTGTTGTTAAACATGTACCTGTCGTCAAGTATGCAGTAGCACCTGTTGTCGTTCCTGTTCATCATGGATATGGACACGGACACGGTCACGGGCACGGATATGGTAAGCCTTTTTTTATGAAACTCATTTGATTAAAGTTGGTATTAAGTACATAACTAAATAATTTCCGAAAACATGTAAATCAAAAAGCAAAGAATCTGACAATGGAATATATTTACTTTTCTGAATAGGACATGGGCACGGACACTATGGACATTACTAAGCGTTTGGTACAACTTATCTCATTTGAACTATTTTAGATATTTTATGTACGATTAGCATTATATGTTTTTAGTCCACAGTGTAACGCAAATCATATTTAATGTTTTTCTACGTATTACCATTATTACTACCTACCTACTCTTGATATTACAAACTTTTCCTAATAAACACGCATCTCTCACAACATGAATGCTATGTTTGTTTTAACTTCATCTAAATCTATCTGTTGTTTTTATACATTTTTAATCATGCAGTTGTTTTCATAGTGCTACTACGACCCTTACAATTTGCCAAAGACATGGCTGAGTTTTGCTTTTATGTCCTAGATCCGTTTTATCCTTAGAATTATTATTATTATAAAAACTTCTTGCGAAAAATGTTAGTATTCTTCTTCGCAAAACCTTTAAGAATATTATCTTGGATTGTAAATGCTAAAATTATGGTTACAATCAACACTAAAATGTATAATATTGCGTTTTTCTAATGGTTTATTACCAAGGATAGTAGACCCCTTCCCCCCCCCCCCCCCCCCCCCCCCTCCCTTACGGACGGGCAAAAACCCGCTTTTTGTTTGTATTGGGGGGGGGTGTGCCTGGGGGGGGGGGTTTGTGGG